>JAODXP020000028.1:26275706-26303206 GCA_027497455.2 Sardinella longiceps | reverse complement strand
TCAGTAACTTGAATGCATGCGTAATTGTGTATAAATCTATTCACATCTGATAACGTGGAAGCAATAGAAACTGAAAGCGAACTGGCCTAATTGACGACAACAGTTAATTTTCTTTCAGAAAGATAAATGCATTTGAACTTCCTTCCTGCGCGCTATTTATTTCCCATAGACCTTTTGAATAGAGATTTGATACAGTGAAAAGAGCCTAGAAATACATATTGTAGGTTTCTGAGTTTGAAAACGCAGGCAAATGCAATCTTATTAGTTGTCTAATTGCAATGAAACATACACATATTTTTTTAACTATCACCTTAAAAGGATACAGGCCAGTTTGTATTGTATTTGCCAAAACGCATATTAGGCTACATTAGTTTATCTGTATCAATAGTTACAGACATTAGGCTGTTAGATATGACAGTCATCATATCCTATGCCCCATCTTACATGCAGCACAGTGAAATAGACTTCCTCCTTTTCATTCATGTGATAATGAAAGAAACAGCATGGCACATTAATGATCCCACCCCTTAAGCCCAACCCTTGGCATGTCTTGAGGCACGTTGTGACATGATCCTTATCTAGACCCCCATCCCCCACAAATGTGCACACACACACACACACACACACACACACACAGAGCCCAAGTTCAATACCATCATTCCACACCCACCCAGACTGTTGGTGACCCTTGGCTTTGAGAGCCGTTGGGATCCCTTTGGAGAGTTTGCTAGCCTAATTAGGCTGTGTGTGATTACACATAATTATTGCAGAGATTAAAACGGGTGATATCTATCTGATCCTGGTGGTTTACAAACAAAACAAACCAGTGCAGGGGAAGACTTGCCCCCATAACCTTGCACACACAAACACAAACACACACACACACACACACACACACACACACACACACACACACACACACACATCACACACACACACACACACACACACACACACACACACACACCCACACCCACACACACACACACACACACTATACACACACACACACGCTCACACACACACACACACACACACACACACACACACACACACACACACACACACATAGATGACAAGATTTATGGGAGACTACCCAGACGGTAAGTTCCAGAAACTCCAGCAGAAGCCATGGGTAATTTCCTTTCCCACGAGGCTGCTGTGTGTTTAGTTTTCTCTCCGCTAGGCTACTCAAAGCCATAATGTGGCAGTGGCAGTTACAGTTTGAAAGCTCATACATTGCACACAGTATATCGATGCAAACATTTTAGATGTGCTTGTCTGATGTACATTGTGTCCTGTCCTGTCCTGATGCCCCCCCCCCCCCCATCCCAACACCCAGGCCCAGTTCTAGCCCTTTTGCTGCCCTAGGTAAGATTTGAGTTTTGCCCCTTTTTTCTAGAAATACAAGTGAAAAACTAAAGAAAATAATGTAATAAATATATTGTGATGCCCCCCTGATATTTGATGCCCTAGGCAATCGCCTACTTTGTCTATGCCTAGAACCGGCCCTGCCAACACCACAGCCAACAAAATCTACTGTATAGGCTCTACATACACAACACAATACAATGCTTCTGTCCAACCACTTATTCCCTAGTATCTTGAAGTAATTACTGTAACATAGCCATTTTTTTTTTTTTAAAGCTATTGCTTTTAAGCTTCAAAGATCTGCAGAGAGCATCCTAAATGTACAGTTTGATTTAAATGCGTGCAATGTGACACTCACACTTCTGTGCTTACAGTAAGCCACTGACTATTACCCTCACTTGGAAGATGTTAATCTACAGTCATTTCTGAAAATACTTCATCCTTCATGTAATTCATTGATTATACTTGTAAATACAAAGTAATTTTCAAGCAAAAGGAATCAACATATAACTACATAAAAATACATCCAAAACTACAACATTAAACAACATTAGCAATTATACAATTAGCAATTACTGTAATACTTCCAAATCTGTATAAATTGTGAGGAGGAAAAAAGGTGCAACACTAGCCCTTGTTTGGATTATTTGGGTTAAATGAATGTAATGAAATGAGTTTGTTTGAAACCCTCAGTTATTTTTAAGTTAATTTTGAAAACATACATTTGAAATTTGGTTGCAGGGCAAAACTTATTTATCAACAAACTCTCATCAAAGAGTATTAGAGAGAGGATAGACATCCTTCACTGAAAAAGAGGTCAGTGTAATTTGTTGATGGAGGGCTGAAGGAGAGGACAGAGAGAGAGAGAGAGAGAGAGAGAGAGAGAGAGAGAGGGTGGAGATCATTAGGTCAAGATACTGTGACTGTGTATACACAAGTAGCTGGGTAAACAGGAGATGCACGGTGCGATTAGGAAATTAAGGAAAAGGGTGCAACTCAAATAAACATAGAAAAAGACACACACACACACACACACACACACACACACACACACACACACACACACACACACACACACACACACACACAAGAGAAAACACTCTTGAACAGATGGGTCACTCAATCGAATCTTACAGATGGCAAAGAGTAATGCAGGGGCTCACTTAAACAGTCTCCCCACCACACTGACACCCAGAGAGGCAGGCAGGCTGCACACTGCAGTGGAGGGACGGGAGGTTATAGCTACTGCACAGCAGATGGGAATGGAAGAAACATGAATGGAGCTGGGGTTCACTTGCTCAGGCTGATTCCAGCCGATAGTTGCTGTCTGTGATCTGTCTAAAGGAATTTTTGCTGGGCTATCACGTTTGAGACAGAGAAACAGGTGGGTTGTGGAAATCTGCGGAAAAGGTCAGTCTCGGAAAAAGAAATACTCTCGGATGATTACCAATGATTCCTGGAAGAACTGCTGATTTTAAAATAGTTTATCTTTAGAAAAATAGCCGATTTACACTATGAAGAAGATGCAAGAGACAAAGGAGGATTATTGTGATAGTTTTGATTATTGTGTGGAGTTTTTCACTTGGGTGTCTACACAGACAGATAGACATTGAGTGAATAGCTCCATTTGGACATTTGAAGGCTCTGCAAATAGTCAAAAAAGGTTTTTGAAAGAAATTTTTGTTTTTATCAGCAGCATTGTGGATTAAATTGGACCTCTGCTTTGGTCAGTTTCGTCAGACTTTTTATTCATGGTCCCATGGTTACATATAACAAGTTACTAATTAAAAAAAAATAAAATAATAATAACTGTTTAAATTCAACAAAATAAAGACATGAAGCATTCTGATATTCTGGGATCCGATCAATCATGGCCCTGCTTCATCAGCCCTGCACCGCGTCTTCGCCTCAACACTTTAGACTTTTCCGACTTGTGGGACGATGAGGACATCGGCGTGCATGAAGACGACTCTGCGTTCTCATCTTCGGGTTCGGACAGCGTTCCTTCCACACCCCCTGCGCCTCCGCCCCTGCCCCCCTCCGCCCCTCCTCCTCCCCCCTCACCTGCCCCCTCAGGTGGGGTCAATGGTGCTGCCAGTCGTACCTTGAAGCTCCACTGGAGGGAGCTGCAGAGCTTGCCGCCCGTGCCTCAAGTGTGCCGTTTCGGCAAGCAGACCATCTGGGCGGCCCTGGAGCCGGTGCGCCTGGACACCAACCGACTGGAGTACCTGTTTGAGAGCAAGAGCAACATGACAAGTGGCGCCCTCCGCAGCCTGGTGATGGGACGGCAGGTGAGATTAGGGTTTTGTACAGGTGCGTAAAGAAACTGTGTGTCATGCAATACAGAATCACTGTCAAGCACAGGTTGATTATTTGCAGCACTAGAAAGAAACTTATTCTGCCCATAGATTATGTGAAACATGAATCCAAACCTGTTTGTTTGTTTGTTTGTTTGTTTTTTGCTTTCTTGAAGGTTCACTCAGAACTGTTTTTTTTATTGATTGATTGAACTATATTTTAATTTGTGATTTGACAAGACAGATTCTACGAATGGGGATGTCATATTTTACAATCATTACTTTTGTACAGATATAGATATCAGAGGTAACCTAACCTAACCTAAGAGTGATGATTCAAAGCGATTGGATGACGATGTTCAGTATGAAACAAGTGACATTAGATAAATCATGTCAATATGGCAAAATTGATCCAAAACATAAGCTCTGGATGTAACCAAATCTCTCTCTTTCTCTAAATTGTTTCTGCTTTTCCTCCTGCACCTCCTCAGAAACAGCCGAGTGTGTCTGTGTTGGGGATGAAACGGAGCAACATCATCACCATCGCTCTGAGCAGCTTGCCCCCACCCCACCTGCTCCCTCCGGCCATCTACAGCATGGACTGCTGTGTGCTCGACCGAGAGGACGTGCAGGTGCGTTCCACAGATAGACTGTCTATAGCCAGCAAATTCCTACTGATTTACATATGTCTCCTTTAAAGGGTAACTGCACTGTAACTGTAACTAATTTTTTTTTTTAAGTTGCTGACTGAATGAAAGAACTTATAGTATATGTGGTGAAGAACACTAATACCAGAGTTAAAGATATTCAGTGACATGTCGTTTGTTGTTGATCTTCATGTTTAAATCATGTTTATTCACAGAAGATTTTTCCACACAATTTACCTTTTATTTGATCTGAAGATTGAACAAGATGTTGTTCACCTCCCTCTTGAGTGACTCTACACAATGCTTTATAATTATTTGGAAGACAGGCTGCCCTACTTTGTTTGCTTCCAGTTTGCACAGTCAAGGTGCACACAGTAAACTGCATAAGAAGACAGGGTATTTTTACAGTCTAGACAGAATAATAAAGGTCTGCACATTGATAAACACTCCTAAGTGATACAATGAAAGAGCATTTATCAGAGTACATAACTTTATTATTCTTCCATCCTGAGTGATGTTCTTTGGTCCAGCTACTGCACTTTTACAATGCACACACTCTGCCAGTGCAGCCTTAGCTGTTAGCCATATTTCCAGTGTACCTTCATTTATTTATCTATTTATTTATTTATTTAGTGGATCCCCATTAGCTGGGGCAAATGCCCCCCCTATTCTTCCTGGGGTCCTAAGACAAAACCAAAAACACTTCATTCTCCTCTATTCCCTTCTCTCACTCTACAGAAGCTCCAAGCTCTGGTTCCTACAGACGAGGAGCTAAAGATGATTAAGGAGGCCAAAGCCCAGAGCCCCCGCTGTCCCCTGGCCCCGGCTGAGCACTGCCTACAGACTCTGGGGAACATCCCACACTTGAGCTCCAGGCTTCAGCTTTGGGCCTTCGCTCTGGACTACGATACACTGGAAAGGGTAGGCCTGTGTGTATAGGACATGGGGAGGGAGGGAGGGAGAGAGAAAAAGAACTGTTAGAAAGAGGAGTTAATTGGGTGGAAAAGAGTGTGGTGTGAAAAGTTGGTTGTTAGATTGGCTAGTGTTTGGTTCATAGGATTTGCTTTGAAGCCAAAAATGTGTTGTTTTAACTGTGATAAGGTTTTTTTTTTGCCTTATAATAGAAGAAATGAATAGAACAACTGTTTTGATGTGCTTTGTGTTCCTGTGAAAGTTTGGTTTGGTTTGCTTTTTTAATTGCTTCACTGAAGTCTTGCTTACAGGAAATCGCTGAGCCACTCTTTCATCTCAAGCACGCCATGGAGCAGCTGGCAACCAATCAGACTTTCCGCTGTATCCTGGCAACAGTGCTGGCAATAGGCAACTTTTTAAATGGCTGCAAGGTGAGAACCGACTCTCTCACTTTTCTAGTTTCTTTTTTAGATGTCCCTCTACCCCTCTATTTGTGTTTCACATGCACTGCATATGCTACCATTCCAGGCTTTCAGGCTTTCACACATTTGAACACTGAAAAGGACAGGCACACACACACACACACACACACACACACACACACACACACACACACACACACACACACACACACACACACACACACACACACACACACACACACACAGCATGCACACCCCTTCAACTTCACTGTGAGTCACAAGCACACACACACACACACACACACACACACACACACACAGCATGCACACCCCTTCAACTTCACTGTGAGTCACACACACACACACACACACACACACACACACACACACACACACACACACACACACACACACACAGCGCACACTCTTTCAACTTCACTGTGAGTCACACACACACACACACACACACACACACACACACACACACACACAGCAGGCACACTCTTTCAACTTCACTGTGAGTCCAACACACACACACACACACACACACACACAAATACACATACAAAAACTCACATTCGTCCTTTATCCTGCACTCTGATAAGGTTTCTCTCTCTCTCTCTCTCTCTCTCTCTCTCTCTCTCTCTCTCTCTCTGTGTGTGTGTGTCATTCTCTGCAGGCACGTGGCTTCGAGTTAAGTTACCTGGGCAAGCTATCCCAGGTGAGGGATACCCACGGCCGGCAGCCCCTCTTGCATCACGTGTGTGCTCTTCTGATGGAGGTGTACCCACAGTGTTCGGACCTCTACTCAGACATCACTGCGGTCACTCGGGCCAGTAAGGTCAGTATGCACAATGTAGGGATTATTAGACAGTCATGGATATGGGATTACTTTACTGGAAATGACAAGCTGGCTTTGAACAGAAATATCTACATGCCTATCAATCCTGTGTTTACAGAAATATACAAAGATGCATGCAGAAATATCTGAGCATCATTCGTTTTATTTTATATTATTTTTCAATATAGACAGAGGTCCTTTTGTCCATTCTGGCCTTACATACAAGTACCGGTACATCTCAGATTAAAAAAAAAACAACAACAACCTATTCACATAAAACAAACAAACAAATGCAACACAGTAATGCAACAGTGCAGTATGCTACACAGTGGTGCTAGTTGGACAATGACTTGCAGGCACAGCTGGTTTGGAAGGAAAGCACCCTATAGGCTACCCTCTGCCTGATAGCAGCAGCCTATCCTACAGTCATTATTACACTAGTCAAATACTGGTGTAATGTAGAGATACACTCAAAGCCTGGGAACTGTTTCTCTGTCCAATCTGATAAAAACAAACCCTTGGCATATGTTCTCAGTCCGCTGCCAAGGGGTTTGCCTAAGCTATTAAGACTAACCCTTAGCTGACCTGACTGACTTCTGAACAGATGTAACAACTCTAATCTGCCATATCTGTGTGCAAATAGTACTGTAGGGCCTACAGATTTCGTAGTTTCGTTTCATGTGGGCTCTTGCCATGTTTTGCTTTGATAATCCTACAGCTTATCCCATGTCACTCAGTGACAGTTGCTATGATCATATCATAGTTTTTAGTTTATTTTATCATCTCTCTCTCTCTCTCTCTCTCTCTCTCTTTCAGTGTGATTATTCTCAGGTCCAGTCAAACCTGGCCCAGCTTGAGGCCCAGTGCAAAGCATCATGGGAACAGCTTCGGCTCCTGGAGAAGGACGGGGACCACCGTAAGAGCAAGGGCGGCCGAAGCAGCAGTGGGCTGGACCAGTCTACTGGCTCTGGGAAAGAGGGTTCTCTCCGTCAAAAGCTACCCAAGTTTCTGAAGGAGTGTGAGGAGAGACTGAGGGTACTCAGGGCTGTCCACCGAAGAGTCATAAACAGGTACAGTCCTGCATCAGTCCACACAGACACTCAGGGCCGGTTCTAGGCATAGACAAACGAGGTGGTCGCCTAGGGCACCAAATATCAGGGGGGCATCACAATACATTTCTTACCTTTTTTCTTCAGTTTTTCTCTTATATTTTTAGAAAAGGGGGCCAAAACTAAAATCTGGCCTATGGCACCAAAAAGGCTAGAACCGGCCCTGCAGACACTGCTGGGGCCTGGGTACCAATGGAGATCTCTCTCTCTCTCTCTCTCTCTCTCTCTCTCTCTCTCTCTCTCTCTCTCTCTCTCTGTCTTTCTCCTCCACCCAGTTCCCGTCTTACATACATGAAGTGTTTTGAACAAAAGGTCAAAATTATAATCAATTTTGATCAAATTACAGATTCCATGCTTTCCTTCTGTTCCTGGGCTACTCTCGCTCTATGGTGAGAGATACCAGTGCAGAGGCCTTCTGCAAAACCGTGAGTGACTTTGGCCTGGAGTTCCGGGCAACACATAACGCCATCTTGCAGCAGAGAGAGAAGGAGAAAGAGGAAGAGAAAGAACAAGAAAAGAAAGGAGATTTTCTCACCCCAAGATCCAAGCCAAAGCAGAAGCCTCGGACACCATCCCCGGTAATACATCCATTAGACCTTTACATGCTCAAGGCACAGAATACAAAGGAAAATGACGGGGTCAGATTTCTGTCCCCAAATATTCGCCATCTTTTAACAAGGGATAGGCTTTCTATAATGCCCTACATCTGAACAGTTTTCTTTCTGGTTGAGACTGAAGTGTTAAACTAATACGCCTTGAAATGGGTGTTATGTCTCTGTTATATAACCTGACTTCTAACCTTGTAGGAAAGCCTTGAACAACGCAAACTGGAGGAGTTACTGAAGACTCCTGAGTCATCCGTTAGACTAGACATCACGATGCCCAGACACCGCAGTAGAACGCCAGACAGAAGAGGTAGGGGTTATAGAGCTGCTGCAATTTTACACAGAATCACAGCAATTACTCTTTATTCAACAACAGCAATGCACTTGTCCTCTCACACAAAGAATGCTTGCTAAGATTTGTTGACTTGCAAAGATTTGTTTTCATATGACATAATCATTTGACAAAATACATGCAGGAACAAGTTATATAAGACTGAATGTGAATTAGTGAATAAATTGGTTTGGAAAGTGAAAAATGTTTGTTTTTCTGTCTACAGTATAGGATATTGTATCTTGTCTTACATGTCTGTCTTGCATATCTGTCTTGCAGGTCTACTCATGCGACGGCTAAAATGGTGATGTACCTGGAGCTACAGCTACGGGTACATGACAACTGTGAAAAAGAACTAAAACTTTGCATTCTCCTCTGTTGATACCAGATTCATACAATGTGTGAGAATTTCTCCCATCTACAGTAGCAATGTTCTTGTTCTTTCTCCTATAGATAGCAAATGTTGACCTGGAACAACTGAGTTATGGATTCACATTTGTCCTTTAATGCAGAATTCTTCAAATTACTGTAACTGAATAGCTTGATTGTGTGACATGCAGTACTGTAGTTAATAAAGGATGTTTAATTTTGAATTTTGTGCTTTTCTCTGGATGTGATCGAAAATACAATAACTCAAAACAAGAATTTATCAGACTGCTGAACCAAGAAGTTTCAACAAGGAAAAAAAAATGTATTCACATTAGTGGTTTGATACAATGGTAATATTTTGCTCTGTTGGCAGTATTTCAGGTGATCATGTTTATGCCCATACATTGCATTTTTTTTGTTTTTAGTAATGTTTTCAGTATTTCTTCATAATGGTATTTACAACATATTTTGACATTAAATTTTAACTTACAGCTGATCAGAAAATCTGAACTGTTAGTCTTCATATGTATCAGCCATAGGTTGCATTCAGACATCGCTGGTGTCTGAGCTGTTTATCCAAACACAACGCTCTAGGTTGTATGCAGACATTGTGGTCTTTACCCAATCACAGCATTCAATCTGGACAGGGGAGTCATTGGGCAGGCTTAGCGTTGTTTGAATCAGCTTTTTAGTTACGTTGATCGGTTTCAGCCGTCTTACCTGAGGGTCTATCACTCGTAGCCAGACTACACATTTTATGAGATAGTCTGGCTTGTCAGACTGCCCAAAATGGAGATACAAAAAAATCCATTGTTTAAATAAAAGAAAGATACACAGGAATGTAAATCAATTTACACAAATCAATCACAACATCCAGAAATCAGCAACCTGATACAAGCGGAGTGAGCTCAAAGTCCTACAGACGAGTCGTTCTTTGAGATTGTCATGGGCACAGGAGAAGGGCTGCGGCTGCGTTCTGGGATTGGAGAGTTGGGTATGGTCGGGAATTGGTATGGGTATGGGAATGGGAATGGGTGGAGGTGGGGTGGTGGATAGGGATAAAAGGGCATTCCGAATGGTGGCATTCCAGGCATCAGCATAGGAGGAGGCAGGGGCAGGGGGTCATATGTCATACATGCAAAACCAGGAGGAGGAGGAGAGGGGATCGTGTCCATGGGAGAAAGAGGACCTAAAATCAGAGAGAGGAAAATTATGAGTATAGAAAATTCAATACATATCATGAGGTAGGCTATTAGTCATTCATTATTAATAACTTGAGGAGTGACAAGTGACTTTGTCACTTGAAAACAGTCCCTGGAAAATATCTCTTCGAAAGAACCGGCCTCACAAACACTCAGAGACTCAGAGACCTTGTTGCTCTTGGGTGCTCTTCTCCCTTGTGATTTGTTGTTGACTTTTACTTTACTCTGGTTCAGAAACTCACTCACCCACGGGGTATGGAGGAACAGGGCTTTGGCTTCTGGGCACCTCAAGGCTAGTGCTACCAGGACCCACTTTGCATAAGTTCATGTCTTTAGACAGGCAGAGATTCATGCAGTGAGGAGTGCTCTAGAGAAGGACAGATTCATTCTCATTATTCTGTCATGCTCATGAGGCACCTTTCAGAAAACTACTCACAAATTACAAGTAGTAGCAACTACTGCAGCAAAAGCAAGTATAATACTTGTGCAGTCAGTCAGTCAGACAACCATCATTTCACACTATGGCTTGGGTGTATTTCAAAAGCAGTTGGGCTGACAGTGACTGATATATTAGTGTTGTTTCCCTCCCACACATTCATGAAATGTGTGTGTGTGTGTGTGTGTGTGTGTGTGTGTGTGTGTGTGTGTGTGTGTGTGTGTGTGTGTGTGTGTGTGTGTGTGTGTGTATGTGTGTGTGGTCTCAACCTGCTGGTCTGCATTTTGTGCTTGATGTCTCATCTCAGAAAATGAAACTAAAACAGACACAATCCAAGAATAATTCTTCCATTTGCTCACACTTACACATAGGCCTACATTCTCAGGTATCTTTCAGATGAACTATTTAGATGATCAATAATGAAAAACAAGCAAGTTACTTTGATATGCATCAATAGACACACACTATTTAATCCAGGAATGGGATTACATATGACAAAATCTTTTATCTAAAACATCTTTCACCTTCTTCAGATTATCCTCCTCCATCAGTGGAACCATATTGTTGTTCTTGTGTTCTCCAACACAATTGTTGTCATCCCCACAGAATATCTTGAGCAGTTGCTGAGGGTTGTTGCACACAAGTTCTCCTGGGTTCTTTAGTTCCTTGAATGTGTGTTTCTGAGACCCAGACACCTTCTGGTGGTACTCAACGTGAACTGAACAAGAGGATGTTCCACAGTCCAGACAGGGATTGGGGGTGTGAAGTTTCCCCTGGCCATTCTCACTGCATGTGTCACTCACCACTTCTCCAGACTGTGCTGCATTAGAATTAGAACCTCGCATTTTCTTGAACTCTTCAACTAGATCCTTCATGATGGTGTTAATGCTGACCTCTGGTCTTATGAAGTATGCCCTCTTGCAGAGGGGACACTGGCTCACTGCTTCACTGTCCCAATACTGGTTGATACACGTCTGACAGAAGTTGTGTCCACAAGATAGGGTCACAGGGTTGTTAAACACATCCAGGCAGATGCAACAAAGGAACTGCTTGTCGTTCATCAGTTGTAATGCCATAACTGAAATGAGATAACATTTCATGTTCACCAAACAAAAACAAAGTTCATAAACCTAGGATTAGGGTTTTGTAGGATATATCTAGCTCTAGCCTACCCCCACCCCTACAGATATTGTTTTGCCAAACAAGAAGAATGACATTCATTCACCTGCATGCCACTCATATACGGGCAATTTACAACAAAGTCACTCCAGTTCATAGAAAGAAGTAGCAACTAGCGATAAAATAATAATTCCCAAATACGTACACTTAGACTTATTCACACATACTAGCAAAACTTTATCAGGCATATTGTTGACACAGATGACACTATTCTATAATTTTGACAGTGGAAAGAGCTCATGGGATAAGGACCCAAAGTATATTGCTACATTATAAAAAGGGATCAGAATTTTGATAGGGTTTGTGCAGGCCAGATGAGACCAGTGAGGTGGTAGGCAGATAAGTACATTAACTAAGTTTTAATTTCCTGGATTTAAATGTTGCAATATATTTTCAGTCCTTATCACATCAGACCTCTCCTCTAAGAGCTTTTTTTTTTTTAAAGATATATTTCATATCTAATTTGATATAACTCAGTTTTAACCTAAATGTCATTTATGCCCTCTAGATTCTCAGCCCTTAATACTCTTACTATGCATACACCAAAACCCTTTCTACACATGGACTGTTTTTTTTTTATAGACAAACCTGGTATGTTTATGTCCTGGAAAGTTTCAAACGGCAGAAGATTCAGAGAGGAATCTCTTGGGTCCCGTCCATAGAGTTGAGGAGTCCTGTATGACTGAGTAAACAGGAGCACGCTCCTAAAGATGCCTTCTCACCTGCTTTAAGCTCCTCCTTGATTCCTCAGTGCCAGCAACACTCAAGAGCTGAGGGACAAGTGATGAGAGAAGAGTAGGTGGTGGAGTGGAGTGTCTGTTGTGAATAATGGTGAATATCTATCTGGAGAATCTAGTCTGTATTACACAATATCTCATATTACAAGCAACATGGTATCTCACCTCACCTGAACTTTTTTTTACTAGAACTTGTTTAGGCTACTGTTTATTGTAACATGCAGTGAAGGGAGAAGGGTTACAGAGGAGAGGGCTTTAATATTTAAATTTCAAGACTTTAATATTTCAGAAAAAAAAACATTATACATTCTGCATAAATATATTGCATGGCTTCATATCAAATCCTCATACTGGAATGAAAACAACAACAAAATCAAATAGGTATTGAGCAGTTGAAGTCATAATAGTCTACAACTGGACAAAATTTCAGCAGCTTGCTCTCCTTATATCTCAAACATTGGCAGACCACTGTTAAGAGAATATAAACACTACCAACTGAAAATAGATTAATATGTTTTAAATGTTCCAACATTTTCATATAGAAGAGAGCATTTAGAAAATGGTATCTTGAGGACGAAGACGTGGAATTTAAAATAAAAACTAGTTTGCATTTCCTCAGAGAAACTGCTGGAGTGTGCTTGCTCAGACCCGCCACAACGAGACCGACAACACGAAATGATTGAGGCAACGTCAGAGAGGAGGCCATACATCCTCACGCCAAGTCTAAAAGCAAAGCGCCAAACATTACAATATATTAACTTAATACAGTTTCGGCTGCTGTGTGCTTGAGCAAGCACACTAATAAGTACAGTGTTCTCACTGTGCCTGTCTGTTGGCTGGTGTAATGGTCATGGGCTTCAGATCTACATTTGTACCAGGGCTCAGGATTGGGAAAAGCTTCCCCGAAAACCTCTGTTCCATGAAAGAGAAAAGTTTTGACTGCTTTTCGACATCTTGGAAAGTGACCAGACCCTTATCATAGTCCACAAATACCCCTACAGTCTCAGGTTTATCTTCAACAAACAGAGTCTGAGGGGGACTTGCTCCAGCCAAAAACTGATTGCCATCTCTAAGCACTATAGTCCAGTAGCCCTTGCAAGGGGCTGCCAACACCTGCCCCTTGCGTGTCACTGACTCCAATGCAACTCCAATGCTCCAGGTACTTTTCCCTGCAACTTTCACCTGGAAGTAGAAATTGCCAGAGAATCCTTGTTTTCCAAGAACACATTTGGCTTCATCAAAACGCACAGGAAGGTCTGGGACATTTAGAGGATGATCACCACAGTGCACTTGTGTCTGGTCGCCAGACAGCTGCAATAGCGGATGAGCTGTGTCTGGATCCAGAGTCACATCCACTGGAGATAGAGACAATAGTACTATTAGCTACGCACTAATTTTAAACATAGCCATGTTGCAAGAGCCTTCTACCAGCACTAGATAGTGCATGGAATGAAAGAATTTGGGACAAGATAGACTGAACGTGAATGCAATGGCAAACAAGCACTTTACATTGAGTCATCGAAACCTCAGATCTTACTTTTGGTTTTGATTAATGTGAGTTTCCATTGACTCAGTGTAAAGTGCTTGTTCATTTCTGCCTTCGGTCCAAGCTGTTCCAAATTATTTTGTTCCACTCTCTAACTATTGCATTTGGTAACCTTGTTCAATAGGGCTATGCTTGACATCACTCCGGAACAACACTTAATATTAACTTAAAAACTTATGTAGTACATACTACTACCACCAATACAACAACTAATATAACTACAACTAAAAATATGGTCACTTTTATGGTAAAAAGACAGGGTGAATTAAGGTTTTCTAAGAAGTAACTCACTGAGCCTCATGAAATCATATGTGACTCTGCACAGCGAAATCAGTCGCATTGGCATTTTTTTCAGAATTAAGTTATTACATTCACGTGAAAGGCAAGAAAATAACCTTTCAAATGATACCACTATCGATGTGTTACAATGTTGCAAGTCAGAAAAATTGAAAAGCGGAGAAAAACAACGCTGAAGTTTATTAGCTTGTTGCAAGGGAGTTATTAGGCTAGCTATTTTGAACATTATGCTATCAGTGAACTCAGCTGAATGAATTCTGCTACTAGTCCAACCAAACCAGTTAAATGATATCAAGCCTACTTATCTAACATGCAACCAAGACAGGAATACTCCTATTTGTGGACTTTACATGAAATATGGATATAACTTGAAGTTAACCGTAAAAAGGTAAGAGCCAGTGGATGGTTTGGTATTTTGCTATGAAGTAGGCTAGGCTACGCAACGATGCAATGTGTGGATGCAGCTGTTAGTATGGGATTTATGGTTGTCATGTCCCTCATCTGAGTGATATCCTTGAAGCAGAAAAATCAGCAGACAGTTAATACTTGGCTTGTGCCGTTTATAGCACTACGTAACGCTTAACAGCTTATTAAACTTCCAGTTATGCCAACCAGCTGCGCCAACTTTAGAACCCGTCTGACTAGCCAGCTTTCAACTCTCCACCCGATGTTAGCTCCATCTAGACTAGAGGAATTTTATGGACCCCAACACAATCTGCAAGTTACTTATAACCTAGTTTATGAAAATGAAAAAGCCCTCTACATTCAGATAATTATTTTTTCTTATAATCTATGACGAATGTTCACATGCCCTGCTGTAGTTTACTGTACAAACCACTAGAAATCTAAGACAGCTAAGTTAGTACAATGCTAAGCGGATACACCTTCTCAACAAACACATTTTTAACCCATTTAAGGTATGAATTTCGGCATAAGTTAACAACAATCTGAAAGGGTAGACTTTATTCTGTCAAATGGTGAAATTCGACTTTTTTGGTGCAAGCATTCCATTTTTAGAATTTTCTCAGAAACGAAGCTTGCGCCAAGCGACTGATTTCGCTGTGCAAAGTCACATATTCATTACCTTTTCAGTCATCAATTCATCATTTAGCTTGTAATGCAAACAAATTCACATTGATTAGAATAGGATTTTGGTTAAAAAAAAAAAAAAAAAAAAAAAACAGAAAAGAAAAAGGTGACTGTGAGCTCCTAGAAAATCCATGCCTTTAATTGCTAAACCAAAACTCAAAATGTATACCTGCATAACACTGCATCCACCACAGATCTAAAAGAAACATGGACAGAAAGAAAAATTGTTAGTCTTTATAGTGCAAAATGTCAGGTAAGAAAAAATATATTAATATATCGGTCCACAGTGGAACACAGTATGGATTAAATGTAAAATTTTACAAACTCACTGTTCAGCAAAAATTTGATGATTTCCCTTTGGATGTTTTTTTCCAGCTCGTGCAGGTAGATCTCTGTGTGTACTGGGCTGTCATCAACTCTTATATCACTTTTTGTGACATTTGGTGCCTGGCATAAGGTCGTCAGATCAGCCTATAGCAAAGATGACAGGTCCTAAACAATGCTGTGCAAAATATTTTTAAGGAAGCTAGTCTATTAGCTAGTGCTAATATGAGAACATTAACATTTACACAGTAAATGCCCCCAACCCCCCATGTGTATGTGCAGTAGGTGGTGTTGTAGGTGGTTAAGTGTGTGTGTGTGTGTGTGTGTGTGTGTGTGTGTGTGTGTGCGTGCATGCTCACCTGCAGCAGGTGGAAATGGTCCTCTGTGTGTATGAGCTCCTCCAGCTGTTTGTCTCTACTCTGCAGTGTGTCCATGTCCTGCTGGAGCTGCCTAATGAGCTCCTCCGACTCTGTGTCCACAGAACACACTTTGGCCTTGCGAGCCCCCTGTATATCATGTCTGCAACGCTCCAGGATCTCCCCCAACACAGAGAACAGCTCATCAAAGTGGGTATCCTCCTGCTGTCTGAAGGTCTATGGGTAGAAAGGAAATGAGGGAATAGGGAGCCGAAGTCACACCCTCTTCCGCGTTAGCATAGGGTCCTATTGAGCCTATTAAAATGAACGAACAGATACCTATAACTAACTGCGTCGTGGGTTTCACATATAATGTTTATAATGTTTAAACTTACATTTTAACTCACAAACGTAAAAAATAAATTGCGTAGAAAAGGGAGATATCCTCTGCGCTCCTGTACTTCACAATCTGGTGCGTCACGGGAAAGGACTGGTAATAGTAGGCAAGGAAGAGAGTCACCGGAGCATCTTAAGATGTGGAAAAATAACTGTTTTATTGGGCAAGTGCCAAGACAGTTACTTTTCCACATCTTAAGATGCTCCAGTGACTCTCTTCCTTGCGTAAAAAATAAATTGATTGTAGACGAACTTCAAAAGTTACGTTACATAAAACAACAAACATAGTCTTGATTGGCATGAATTGTTATCATTTAAATTCACATGCAACATATGTGTGACTCAAGTTATAAATCAAAGTGGACCAAAAAGTCACGTTTATTTGTCCATTCACTTTTTTTTCGATAGGTCCCTATGCTAATCCGGAAGTTAGCGTGACTTCGGTTCCCCATAGACCAGGAGAGAGCCAAGTAGCCATTCAAATGTGAAGGAAGCAACTAGCCAGTATGATAAAAAACAAACTAGTTTATATTGACCAGCCCATTAAAAGAGACAAAACATGGAATACACAAACATGGAAAAGGCAAATCTATTTGATAAGGACAAGAACTGTTTCAAGAGCAGAATAAAACAGTGGAATACCAAATATGGCACTTCCATTTGACATGTGATAGAGTGGTCCGCACTCTGGACATGAGCTCTAAAAAATACACTGTAAATTTTCAAACAGCAACGTTTCAATCCACCAGTGGGATCTGCCCAATGTGCGGACCACTCCATCACATTGTGTACCACTTGAACTTCTGTCCCAACATCTGGATTATTGTTTTTGTGGATGTGCGCCCCCTAACCTCCAAACACATTTCCATACCATTGCATCGGACTTCTCCTCACCTTTCTAAACTTCATTTTGTGTTGGATGTCAGCAATATTTTCCTGTTTGTCCTTCAGCCACTGCTGCAGATTTTCTCTGTTATTCTCTATCTGGATCTAGAAATAGATAATAGATATACAGTAAATGAAGAAAATGGCCTATTTCACAAGCAATTTCTGTTCTCACTAATAAAAAGGGATTTTGAGTACAACACCTTGTGTATAACTTATTGTGTAAGCTATGATTTACCATTAATGAACTAATGCAAAAAAAAAAAAAAAAAAAAAAGGTAGAATAGAAACTGAAACAAAAAAAAAAACTATGGAGCCTGTTGATTTCTTAGTACAGCATCTTTGAGTTAAGTGTCATGTTGGAGAACTAACCTTCCTGTGATGTTTTTTTGCATATCACAAGTGAAAAATAAGAAATCAATATTGATGTGCACACTAGTCATAGTAATTTTGTTTATTATCTTCCTGAGGATCATTTTCTAGTTAACAGCTTCCTGGGGACCATTTTCTTGTAAAACAGCTTGATATTGTCACATTAGCAAAAGACAAAAATCTCTCACCTTCCTCTCTTTGCCCTCCTCCTCCAGTGGAACCAATGTGTGGCTCTTGTGTTCCCCCTCAGAACAGAACTCACACACACATTTGCCGTCATCCTTGCAGAACAGCTCCAGTGGTCGTCGATGCTTCTCACATATACGTTCTTCTATGTTCTTCAGGGGTTCTGTGAGTGTGTGCCTCTGAAATCGGGGAACCCTCTGGTGCAGCTCAAGGTGAACGCTACAGAAGGACGTTCCACAATCCAGACAGGATTTGAGGGCGCAGAGTCTCCCTTCCCCATCACCACCGCACATGTCACACGCCACCTCCCCAGGCTTGGCCGCATCAGACTTAGGAGCTCTCATTTTCTTCAACTCATCAACTAGATCCTTCATGGTAGTGTTAATACTGAGCTGTGGCCTTCTGATGAAGGCTCTCTTACAGACGGGACACTGGCTCACTGCTGTACTGTCCCAGTATTGGTTGATACATGTCTGACAGAAGTTGTGTCCACAGGAGATGGTCACAGGGTTCTCAAATACATCCAGGCATATGGAACACTGGAGCTGCTCCTCGCTCATCAGTCGGCTAGCCATAACTACAAGGAAGCAAGAATTACCGGTATATAGATATCACTGAACAAGAAGAGTAGGATTCAATCACAATCAGAAAGTTATAGCAGTAAAGGAGTAATTATTTCTATCCACCTAGCAGCAAACCGCCCCCTCAACTACAAAACTGACGAAATCTTATACAAACCTATCTCCAGTGAACAGCTATAATGAAGAGAAGATTTTGTCCTGTGTGACTGTATGGGTTCCTTTTACGGGAACATGATTTCCTCTCACCTGCGTTAAGCTCCTCCCTGATATGTGTAAGCGGGTTTAGTTTACGCTCTGCCTTGGGGGGCGGGGTCCTGCCACGCTGAGCCATGGAGCGGCTGCAGCACACCTGTATCATATCCCCTAATAATGAGATAATGTGTGTGTTCATGGAAGACGAAGTGATATAAAGGGTTTTGTTTGGTTTTAATGAGGTCAGGGACAGAACGCGACTGCTGAGCTCTAAGCCAGGGGCTGCCGTGCCGGGACGTGGGTAAACTTTTCCGCCTGCTACGAGAGAATCTAAAATAGGGGTAAGTGTTTGCGTGTTGGGAGGCTGAGCGTTGGTTGTGCGATCGCGGGTCTGCTTTGATTGTTTCTCAACCCCACGTCCGGCAGCAGTGGCAAAGAGGCCAGCAGTCATCTGTGTTTTGTGTGTGTGTGTCTTTGGAGGCTACATTCTCTCGCGGGGGAGTTCGTTAACGTTGCTGCTCCCCCGAAGTAACTTTTTGTGTGAATGCCTTTGTGTGGATGTACAAGGGGGTGGGGCGACTCATAGTGTATAGCTTTAATGTTACCTTACTTGCCTGCTGAAGTAGGAATATTGAGGGTGATCTATTTGGCCCTGGTTTGCTGTGTTTTGCACAAGTACTGTAGTGATTTATACAAACTTTTGGGAGTGTGTTTTACTGTGTGATTTATAGTGTTGATGAAATGCATTATCTATTGCTCTTGTTACACGTATGAACTTACCTTGTCTATTTATTGCCAATTATGTGACCAGCCTGTTCCTATGCAGCTTGTTAAGAGTGTAATATTTATTTTGTTTATTTAATATGCTGCACATTGCACTTTAGCCCATCCTACCACCAGTTAAGAGTCATGCTTCTGCCCCCTCATGGGTTTTAGCCATTGTTAACAATATAAAATTGTAAAATAAACTTTTTCTTGGTATATCTGTCCTGGTTGAGGTTTTCTTGGTTCAGTGCCCATTATGTTGTCCAACTAGGTACCTGCAGGGGTCACTAATCCTCTATTAGCTTATTTCCTCTTTACAACTTGGCGTAGTTTTCGGCAGGTTGGACCGTGGGCACTGACTAGGAAAATGTCAACAGGAGATAATGAGCAAGTGCCTCCACCGGCGAGAGCCCAAAGTCAACATCCACCCTCTGTTTCAGGTGAACACAGCCAGGGACCTTCTCAATCAGGTACAACCCCAAGTCAAACCCCTAACATGAATATGGTTATGTTTCCAGTAATGATGGGGACCCCATGGTGCCCAAAATTTAAGGGAGGACAGGAATCCGAAGAGAGTTTCCAAGATTGGCGTACGGCACAGACAACCATGTTTAATTTGTATCCCAGTGTTTCCCATACATAGACCATTGTGTGGCGGGCCGCCACAGAATGGAATCCTATCGCCACATAATAAGACTCACGATAAAAAAAAAAAAAAAAAAGTCAGTTGCGCATCATTCCACTCCCCTCACACCTGTATCGTCCCATTCTTTCATAATGCCCCTTCTTCTCATTCACGCACATGCACCAGGATTTCCCACAGCGCTTTAAAGCTAAAAACACCTTGCCAAAAAATGCCCGCCGCCTTGCCTACGTCCCCCGGATTTTTTTTAACGCATAGACCTACATAAAAGGCCGGTCGCATCATTATCACTGCGCGATGAGGCCATAATATATATTATAGCGGCATCTGAAAGTTACACTGCTCCATCGGCAATGTTACCTTTTGCTACGCTAACATTATTAGTTTAAAGGAAGAGGCTAATTAAACAACAACTGGAATTCATACCATGATCATGGGTAGAACACCTGGCGTTGTGTTTTAACGTTTAATCAAGAGAATATGTGTAGCCTGTGGACGTGGCTTACCAAAGTTATGCCCATCTTTACAGAAAAAAAAATCTGCACGTTAATAGCAGTTCTCTAAAGTCACCAAAGCGTCAAAGTTAGCTGTCAACGCTAGTTGATTTACGATCAATAAACCCAAGCGCTACTTACGGTATTTGCAATAATTTCTTGCTTATGCTTATAATGATTAACCATATTAGAATTGGAAAGCACACGCGCTCTCTTCCTCTTTCCCTTCTGTTGCGCACACAGACACTGCTCCCTCCCTGCCGGTCTCCTCATCATGCATGTATGTTCCTTATTGATTTGGTGCAGGAGATAAGCCTACAGTCCTCATACTTTTTTAAAACCTTAAACGAATGGCAAATAACATTTATTCGTCAAGTTGGATTTAATTCATGTGACCTGTTTCACAGCAATTTATGATTGTGCCATGAGTGTGGCTGTACTGCAAGTAGCCTATTTGGTACAATGTCAGATGACACTTAATGACTTTAGAAGCAAATAGCCTTGGGGAGAAGGTTTCTTTTTTACATTGAACAGTTGGGATAAAAACATTTTTTTGATGAAGAATAGGATAATAATAGGAAACGGCTTGGTCATTTTAACAGGCATTTTATTGCTGTTTAAAGCCTAAAAAAGTTTTATCCCATTACTTGATTAATTGATGAAATAATAGGCTATTTAATTGCACTGTGATTGTAGCCTTTAAACTTTACCTAATTTATTTATTTGTTCAGTAAATAAAGTAAAGTAAAGCTGTTGCCAACTTAAATTTGTGCCCCATCGGGCAACGCCCCTCCCCCCTGGCCATCTACCCACCAACCACCCTGGGGCAACCCCAATGTCGATCGATCGCCCAGGCGACGCCCCCTCCCCCCTGGTCACCACCCTCATCGCACAGTGGACCACCACAAATTGCTACCTAATCTGTGGGAAACACTGTATCCTCTGTCAGAGTCACAAAAGGTATCCTCTCTCATAAGTAATTTGGAAGGTGAAGCTAGACGAGAAGTACTTGCCCTACCAGGAGACCAAAGGGCCACTGTTCAAACTATATTTTCATTCCTAGAGGGCATTTATGGGAATACAACACCACTAGCTAGTCTTCGTTCAAAGTTTTTTACACGTAAGCAGAGGGTTGATGAGAATGTTCGGCAATTTGCCTTGGCATTACAAGAATTAAGCAACCGCCTCTCAGCTAGAAAGGATAACACCACAGGGGGACACATTTTGCGTGACCAATTCATATCAGGGTTACTGGATGGGGGATTACGTCGAGAACTCTGGGGTATGGTTAGAACTTCAACTGACATATCTTTTGCTGATATTAAACGGGAGGCTATGTTGAGAGTAGAGGATTTGGATAACACAACACAAGCCATGGCTGCAGTGGTAAAGGTAAAGCAAGATGGTATAGGCCCACAAGCACCAATAGATGCAAAACAATTAGCAGAAGAGATTAAAGAAGAGGTGCTTTTGAAATTAAAGGGGGAAATGAAGGAAATGTTGTCAGGAATGATGCGGGAAGTGCGAGAGGGTTCACAGATGTCTCAACAACCTGATGGGAGGCCTAGGTACGAATTTAGAGGGGGACGGAGAAGCTCTGATCAATTCGATCAACAGGGAAGACCCATTTGTAGACGATGTAAAAGGCCTGGACACATTGAGAGGCGCTGTAGGATACAGGAAGGTACACCGGATCATTTAAACGAGTGATGCCCACTGTAGAGGCCCAAACAGTGGGTGCACCCATTTGTGGCCAGTTGCAACAAAAGGATAATTTAGTTGGTCAGTGTCCATTGGTAGATGTACTCATACAGGGTGTGAAAACTCCTTGTGTAATTGACACTGGATCACAGGTAACTACACTAACAGAAAGTTTTTTTAGGAAACATTTTGACACAGTGGGGACAGAGATACACCCACCAATCCAAAAATTTAATCTGGTGGCAGCAAATGGGTTGGAAATTCCATATATTGGCTTCATAGAGGTGGATTTAACTATTTGTGGGCAAGTAATACCAAAGCGGGGAATACTCATTGTTAAAGACACCAAAATGCCCACATGCCCAGGATTGATTGGCATGAATGTCATAAAAGAATGTAGGGAACTTATAATGACCCACCAAGACAGTAGTGCTGTAGGCCCGACAAGCGCAGCAGATGCTAAAGTGTGGCAGCAAACATTTTCCATGGTTGACAACCTGCTTAAGTTTGTGGACGAGTCTGGTCAAATGAGCACTGTTTATTGGCCTCAGGGGAGGCGTACCACCATTCCAGCACAGTCTGAAGTCGTACTTGAGGCATGTGCACGCCCACGCCCAGACGGTAAGGCCTATGTTGGCTTGATAGAACCCACAGAGGAAAATGGTCTTCCAGGGCAACTACTTTTAGCAAGGTCACTTAGTACGGTAGCAAATGGCAAGGTCATGATTAGGCTCTTAAATTTATCTCCATCCCCAGTGACCCTGTTCCGACGCTGTCAGATGGGCAAAGTATTTGAGGTTGATGTATGCCCACATAGGCCCCAAGGGGAGGTAGAGTTGAGAACAGTGGGCGAGGCTACTTTGGAGGTGGGGGTTAAGCAGGTTAGTGTCCAGGAAGAACCTGTAGCAGTACCCTCTTGGCCTGTAGCAGTTCCTTTGGATCAGTCACAGTTTAGCCCCAAGCAACAGCAGCAGATTAGTCAGCTACTACAAAAACATCAAAATGTCTTTTCAAAACATGATGAGGATTATGGGTTTACAGATAAAGTTCTCCATGTAATACCAACAGGGGATTCAGCCCCTATTAGAGACCGGTATGGTAGAATTCCCCCTAAACTTTATCAAGAAGTGAGGGAACTGTTGGGCACTATGCTTGAGAGTGGGATTATTAGCGAAAGCTGTAGTCCATGGGCCGCCCCTGTAGTCCTCGTAAGAAAGAAGGACGGCACCCTTCGATTTTGCGTGGACTATAGGAAGTTAAATGGGGTAACTCATAAAGATGCTTATCCTCTTCCTAGAATTGAGGAGTCATTAGCCTCTCTGAAAAAGTCTAGAGTCTTTTCCACCTTAGACTTGGCACATGGTTATTGGCAAGTGGGGATGCACCCAGCTGATAAAGAAAAAACTGCTTTTGTGACCCCTATGGGTTTATATGAATTCAACCGTATGCCCATGGGCCTTTGTAATGCCCCTGGGACTTTCCAGAGATT
The DNA here is from genome assembly GCA_027497455.2 of Sardinella longiceps. Taxonomy (NCBI): domain Eukaryota; kingdom Metazoa; phylum Chordata; class Actinopteri; order Clupeiformes; family Clupeidae; genus Sardinella; species Sardinella longiceps. The sequence continues at coordinate 26,279,432 of JAODXP020000028.1, read as the reverse complement.
GGTTGAGAGTTGCCTGGGTGACCAAAATTTTGAAACTTTGTTACTGTACCTTGATGACATTATTCTTTTTTCTCCATCTTTTGAAGCCCACATTGCCCACTTGGACTTAGTATTGAGCCGGCTGGGATCCTATGGACTAAAGGTGAAGCCTAACAAATGTTGTCTTTTCCAGAGTAAAGTTCATTATTTAGGACATGTTATTGCAGAAGGGGGAGTGGCACCAGATCCAGAAAAGCTGCGGGCAGTGGCGGCCTGGCCATCCCCTCAAAACACCACCCAGCTCCGAGCCTTTTTGGGCCTGGCAGGATACTACAGACGGTTCATCCAGAATTTTGCCAGTATTGCAGCTCCACTGAACTCTTTGCTATGGGGGACATCAAAGCGGCGCCCCCGTGTGGGAGCAGGTAACATGTGGAAATGGGGGAGGCACAAGAAATGGCGTTCTTGAAAATAAAGGAGAGTCTAATGCAAGCACCCGTCCTGGCCTATGCCGATTTCCAGCTGCCATTTTTGTTGTACACAGATGCCAGTCACGCTGGACTTGGGGCTGTGCTGGCTCAGAGACAAGAGGGGCGGGAACGGGTAATTGCATATGCGAGTAGGAGTCTCCGGCCAACTGAAAAGAATGATAAAAACTATAGCTCATTTAAACTTGAACTGCTGGCTTTGAAATGGGCTATAGTGGATAAGTTCAGAGAATATCTTACAGTGTCTCCCTTCACAGTGTTCACAGACAATAATCCCCTGGCCCACTTGAACACGGCAAACTTGGGCGCAGTCGAGCAGCGCTGGATGGCCCAGCTGGCTGCATTCCACTTTGAGGTTCGGTACAGGCCTGGAAAGGCAAATGGAAATGCCGACGCCTTGTCACGATGGCCTACAGGGGATGCACCCGATGTGGAAGTAGAGGGAGTGGTGGCTCCTGCGGAAGCAGTGGTGAGTGTCCAGCCTGAGGTGGTCCGGGCGTGTCTGCATGCTTTTGTTCCCACAGACCAGGGGCCTACGGAGAACCTAATGGGGGAAACCATAGGACAGGCCGACCAAGGTGACAGTCTCGGACCCAGCTTGTTGTTTGACTGGACAAGGGCACAGCGTGCTGACCCCGATATCTCCCGGTTGTGGGTCTATATGGACAGAGGGGAAGCCCCCTCTCCACGAGAAAGAGCAGCAGAGGGGCGAGCCACTCAGGCTTTACTACGAGAGTGGGGCCGACTTTGCAAAGAGAGAGGACTGTTGTGCAGAGAGGTATGTGATAAAACCCTTGAGAAAATTAAGCAGGTTGTAGTGCCTCATTGTCTGCAGACACAGGTCCTGGAATGGCTGCATGACCGCGCCGGGCACTTTGGAGCAGAGAAGGTGCTGGGGTTGGCAAGACAACGCTTCTTCTGGCGGGGCATGGCAAAGGACGTCGAAGAGTACTGCGCCAGATGTAGGCGCTGCAACTTACACAAGACTCCAAGCAACCAAGTAAGTGCGCCAATGGTCCCCATTCAGTCAAGCTATCCATTGCAGCTGGTGTCAGTGGACTTTTTGTCACTAGAGGCTGCACGGAGCGGGGTTTGCAACGTGTTGGTCATAGTGGATCACTTTACCCGATATGCAGTTGCTGTGCCCACTTTAGATCAGACTGCGGCGACAACAGCAGAGGCCCTATGGAAGCATTTCATCCAGCCATATGGGGGTTTTGACCAGCTGCATTCTGATCAGGGACCTAATTTTGAATCAAACATAATTCAAGAGTTGTGCACATTGTATGGGGTCAAGAAATCTCACACGACCCCATATCATCCGGCCGGGAACGGCCAATGTGAACGCTTTAACAGGACACTCTTGAGCATGTTGGGGACCCTTAGTGATGTCCAGAAGGAAGATTGGGACCATCATGTGGCTGAATTGGTGCAAGCATACAATAATACACCGCACCCCTCTACTGGCTATAGCCCTTATTACATGATGTTTGGCCGCCATGCTAAATTGCCCCTAGATGTAATGTTGGGGAATGGGGGTGGGTTTTCTGGGACTGCGAGCAGCTGGGTGCATCACCACCATAAAAGGTTGGCGATTGCATACAAACAGGCAAAGGAGCAAGCTCTTAAAGCACAGACCTCACAAAAACGGGGATTTGACCGAAAGGTTAAGGGTGAGCCCTTGTTACCAGGACAGAGGGTGATGGTCCTGAACAAAAGGTCAAGAGCAAAGGGCAAATTACAAGATAAGTGGGAACATGTTACATATGTGATTGTGTCACAGCCTAACATTGATATACCTGTGTATGTGGTTAAGTCTGAGGGGGTGAATGGGCAAGAAAGGGTTCTACACCGTAATATGCTGAGTCCCTGTAGGTTTAATATCCCTCCCAATGAACAGCAGAGGGGCACAGGAATGTCCTCAGGGGAAAATGATGTTGATGGGAATAGTAATTGGTGTATGTATCCTTGGCTCTTGGGTTGTCATCCAGGTCCAGCATCCTCCCCACGGACAGAGGAACAAGACTTGTCAGCCCCCATGGAGAGGGAACTGTTGCCAGACTCTGAGAGCCCACTGCATAGTCCATTCCCACTGCCAGATGCCAGCGTGGCCTTGCCAGCAGTCATGGACCCTCCATCCATGGGCATAGAGGGCCTGCGCCGTTCCGTTCGGACCACCCAGGGTCGTCTACCCCAACGCTACCAAGTGTGATTTATGGGGAATGTGGGGACACATTTGATGTAGGGGGGGTGGATGTAAGCGGGTTTAGTTTACGCTCTGCCTTGGGGGGCGGGGTCCTGCCACGCTGAGCCATGGAGCGGCTGCAGCACACCTGTGTCATATCCCCTAATAATGAGATAATGTGTGTGTTCATGGAAGACGAAGTGATATAAAGGGTTTTGTTTGGTTTTAATGTGGTCAGGGACAGAACGCGACTGCTGAGCTCTAAGCCAGGGGCTGCCGTGCCGGGACGTGGGTAAACTTTTCCGCCTGCTACGAGAGAATCCAAAATAGGGGTAAGTGTTTGCGTGTTGGGAGGCTGAGCGTTGGTTGTGCGATCGCGGGTCTGCTTTGATTGTTTCTCAACCCCACGTCCGGCAGCAGTGGCGAAGAGGCCAGCAGTCATCTGTGTTTTGTGTGTGTGTGTCTTTGGAGGCTACATTCTCTCGCGGGGGAGTTCGTTAACGTTGCTGCTCCCCCGAAGTAACTTTTTGTGTGAATGCCTTTGTGTGGATGTACGAGGGGGTGGGGCGACTCATAGTGTATAGCTTTAATGTTACCTTACTTGCCTGCTGAAGTAGGAATATTGAGGGTGATCTATTTGGCCCTGGTTTGCTGTGTTTTGCACAAGTACTGTAGTGATTTATACAAACTTTTGGGAGTGTGTTTTACTGTGTGATTTATAGTGTTGATGAAATGCATTATCTATTGCTCTTGTTACACGTATGAACTTACCTTGTCTATTTATTGCCAATTATGTGACCAGCCTGTTCCTATGCAGCTTGTTAAGAGTGTAATATTTATTTTGTTTATTTAATATTCTGCACATTGCACTTTAGCCCATCCTACCACCAGTTAAGAGTCATGCTTCTGCCCCCTCATGGGTTTTAGCCATTGTTAACAATATAAAATTGTAAAATAAACTTTTTCTTGGTATATCTGTCCTGGTTGAGGTTTTCTTGGTTCAGTGCCCATTATGTTGTCCAACTAGGTACCTGCAGGGGTCACTAATCCTCTATTAGCTTATTTCCTCTTTAC
>JAODXP020000028.1:26265042-26275606 GCA_027497455.2 Sardinella longiceps | reverse complement strand
CACTAGCAACAGTGGGGCTAATGGGAATGGAAGTTCTACCCTGTACACCACAGCTATGACTGTCACCAATGGTAACAGCTCAGCCTCTGCAAGTGTCAACACGTCCATGACAACTGTTACTTCATCCACCAAGTTGCCCTGTCCGTTTTCTTGGGCAGGTAAGCGAAATACATTTTAGCTAGCTTTTACACTGATCGAAGCGTTCACACAACACTAACATGTCACACCCACCTACATGTTTGTGAAGTTGTCATGATGTTAAGGAAGGCTATAGCTTTAGAAATGTTCCATGATAAATATATTCCATAGAAATTAATGAAAATTAAAGTTTTCCTTTATAAAAATTATAATTGTGAAAATGCAATTTTCCTTCTAGGTTTCCTTATCCTGATGCTGGTGTTTGTCCACTGATGCCAAGTTATTGCAGATGTGCAGGGGATAGAAAGTCTGTGATGGGTTGTTTTGTTTTGTTTGTTTCATGGGTAAGGGGATTGTTGAAATAACAAACACAAAAAGTAATTATTTTACAACATGCTAAAATATTTAAACAGAGATTAGCCATATTGATATATTAATAAAAGACAGTATGTGGTCATATGTTTAAATGTTTTATGCACTTGTCCTGTTGTCATTGCTCCTACTTACTGTTTGTAATTTTGTCAATAAAGAATGGGATCAATAAAGAATGAGACAGGACAACTTAAATGCATAAAGGACCCTTTTCAAGGTTACACTTATTGTATATGGCCTTGTTTTCATTTATGGTGAAATAAAACAGATTGAAATTTTGACACATGCCACTGTTAACTCTTTGTTGTGAACAGTACATTGAAAAATAATATGAGGAAGGATTCCAAAACAGCATGATGCAATGACTCCATCAATGTACACCAAAGATTTTTAGTATTTAGACACGTCCCTTTATTTTGTGATTTCTTTGCCCTGTGGTGTTGACACTATGTAAATGTAAATTACAGATTATATGATGTATGATAGGTCAAATAAGCATAGGCTCCAATAGTAAAATGGTATATTTTCACATATTAAAATTGTGTTAATCATTATAGTTATACAATTGTAAGTAGAGCATTCAGCCTCTGTCTCAATATTGCAACTAAAAAATGCAACTTAGCTAAAAGTATGGTGATCTTATTCATATACATACGATATCCATGTTACCTTTGCTGAGACCATTTCTAAAATAAATCACATTCAACATTTAAATTTATCGAAATAACCTTGAGAAACGCCTAGTCAGTGAAAATGATGTTTCTAAAGAACAGATTTGAGTCAATCCTAGTGACTGGAGGTTTTGCAGCTCATATGAAAAATCCTTGATATGTTGCAAAAGAAACAGTGGATTCACTAGAAACAAGACAGGATACTCCGTGATCTTTACTTCTTCTCCGTATTTATGGGCCCCCTGAAGCTTTTTCACAGCCTCACTAATGTTATCCTTCAAACAATCCAGCACTTGAAAATGTGCTCTGAGTTGTTTGATGAAACTTGTGATGTCCTCAGCCAATGGATTTGGCCCTGTTACGGCCACATTCACCAAGGTCTCCTTAGTTAGCGACATGCTATGTTCCACAGATTTTGCTGCTTTTTCAAGGTCTCTCAAAGCTATACTGACATAACCTCTCTCCTTATGCTGCATTACTGACAGTGCACGATTGTATAATGCAATGAAATTTTGATCATATGTTTCCAGCTCCATTGTGTACATCTCAATGCTCTCTGTGAAACGCCTTTCAAGTCGTAGCACATTCCCATACCTGATGTAGAAAGAAACCGCAGACGATGGCGATCTCCCTTTCTCCAGGATCCGTCGAGCACTTCCCATGGCCTCATTGAACCTTGGCCTCAAGGTAACTATTGATTCATTTTCATTATAACTAGTTAGAAGCCATAGTCCCCAACATTCATGCATTGATTCAATAATCACATCAAGCATTTGTGTGTTCTGGTTCTTTTCACGCATATCTTCTAGCAGTTTAAGGTAATCAGAGAAGAGGTCTTCTCTCTTCATCATATTTGGAATATCTATGTCCAGGTAAGATGACAGTCTTTCCTTTATAACATTGTCTCTGGCATGTTTCGCACCTGTAATGGTAGTTTCCCTTGAAGTCTCCAAAAGGGACAGTAGAAGATCAAGAAATACATTCATCTCTGACTCATTATCAAAGTCATCATTCAACACTGTAGTCAGATCTTCAATTAGCTGACTCTTTAGTGTTTCTTCATTAAACAAGGGACATTGTTGTCTTATTAGCATATGGAGTAAAGATATGTTTCTGACCATCTCTTTGACTGATCTTGAGAAATGACTATCACACATGATTAGCTGGGCAGAGCCTGGGTTCCCCTGCCGTCCAGTCCGACCAAATGCCTGCTGCTCAACTCTGGTGTTCAAGGGTAAGAAGGTTTGCAAAACAAAGTCCTCCGGCATTATTGACTTCATCACATACTTTAAGGTCTGTTCCTCTGCCAGCCAGATTTGTTGCTACAATGACATCTCTTGAAAGAACAGGCTTCTTAGTGACATCACAACAGCCCGAGTTGTTCTTTGTGTAAGTTTTAAGGTTAACCCCATGGACAGATTCTTTGATGGCCTTTTCAATATTCTCAGCTCGGTTTATTGTTTCACAGATGACCAGTACAGCCCTTTCCCCTCGATAACAAGTCTTGGTGATCATTTCACGGACAGTGCTGCAGATTGCTTGCAACCACTCTGGTTCTTCCTTCACAATTTTTCCCTCTTCTTCAAAAAGCTTTCTCCGTTTGAAGGAAGGCATGATACAGGTGTGGATGCCTTCGTAAAGTTTTTGAAGCATTTCTACTTCATCTTTGTTTCCCAGTGTTCCTGTGACACCAAAGACTTGGTTTCCATACATCATAAAGAGTCTCACATTGGACATGAAGTTTGTAATGACCGTCATCTGGCTTACCTTTGTCTGATTTTTCATTTCAAGGAACTGCTGAAGACCATCACTCCATTTCATGTTGCTTTGCACAACACCAGTGCACTGGTAATCTACAGGGACCACCGTATCTGCTTGTATAATGTATTCATCACCTAAAACCATCTCTGTGGCCCTAAAAGCATTTTCTATCCATAGCCGTAGCTTGCCATAGACAAAAGGCTGGAATCCAGTGATGTGTGAGTCATCAGGTGTTACTTCAGGGCAGGTAAACTGAATATCCTCTTTAATCATCTGCTCAACCCAGTTGAGCAGTGTCTCTTTATCTGAGAACAACCGCCTACATAGTCCTCCTTGAACTAACAGTATAGGGATCTCATGGCGGTCTTCCATTTTCCCCTTCGCTGTTCTTTTCAGTGACTCAACTTCCCCTTCACTGAATAAATTGAAGCAATAACTTGGAAGTTTTTCTTCAGCCATGCTGAAGAAATCAACAACTTGTTTCTTATCAACACGTTCAAGTTTTTCAAGTATATTTTGAGGATCAGGATTTTTCATGTTCTCAGTAAATCCTTTTGGAAAGACCCCTTTATTTTCCGACATTTTCAAAATATCATACATGACAGTGTCAGTAATGCCAGTGTTTTGCTGTAGGATATGGAAGAAGAACTTGATGGGTCCTACCATCTTCCCACATTCAAGTTTTTTCTGCTGACCAACTAAACACCAAATCCGTGACATAATAGTATTTAGAGACTGCAAGGCCGGCATCTTACTGCTCAGGTAGACCATCTCTAGACCTTTATCCAACATGAGAGAGTCCACTTCATCCACAATAACACACTGGAACTCTCTGTCCACCCTTACTCCTTTCCTTAGGAAATGGTGTTGAAGCCAGTCACCTGCAAAGTTGTCTGTTGTGCCATACACTATATTACAGTTGTAGCACTTTTTCAAGTCCTCTTCATCTGATAAATTAGTGTTACAGCCTACTGTAAGACCAAATACTTCATAGAAGGACCTCCAATCTTCTGCATCTCTCTCAGCAAGTACTGGGGAGCTGGAAATTATATCAACTTTCTTCCCCTGCAAGGCTTTATATGCAGCAAACATGGCCACTATGCATGACTTTCCCTCTCCTGTGCGCACCTGCAGCAGGTAACTAGACTCTGAGAGAGCCAGGAGGCACCAGCTCACCATCTGCGTGGTCCGTGGCCTCCAGGGAGTTGGAGCCTCCGTGCAAGTTTGATTACTTGGAGATCCCTGGTCTCTTTTATTATTCTTCTTAGATTGATTGGTTGGAGATCTTTCATCAGTTTGAGTAGGTGGCTTCTTGCCAGTTTGATCATGTATGGCTTCACACATTATGTAGAGAATATGTTCCATTTCATCGTCTAGACACAAGCTACAGCCATTAATGAGGGCCTCTGTAACAGATGTCACAATTTTTCGCACCTTCCCTATCAAATGTCTATCAACTCCCTCTTGTTGAGAGAGGCCTTGAAGAATTTCCTCAAGTCCTATTTCTTGGTTTTCATTTAATATCTTTAGGAGATTTTTGTCATCTACATTGACATCATTCACCAACTGGATAACTTTCTGACCATTGCCAAGTGAAAGTTCCGGATCAATTTTGTTCATTTCCAATTGGTAAAGTATCTTTGCCATCCATGTGTAAAAACCATCAGTTTGTTCCTGACATTTGAAGCGCCTAATCAAAGCATGAAAGAGTTGTATTACATGTTCTTTATCCCAGTGAATGTTTTGTATCAGACTCTGAAGTCTAGGGAGACTCATTTCAAAAGTAGGCGCCTCCATGGTATTTACTTCACTTAAATTCAATTTTCATTTTTTTCCATATCTGTGATAGAAAAGCAATTTCATTTTAATTAATTAAGAGGACTTCAGAAATGATATCACAATTCTTTAAAATACATCATTTTAAGTGTGATACCTTAAAGGAGACATAGAAGGGAAAACCACTTTTACATTGGCTTTGATGAATTAAGAGAGGCTGTCAAAGAGCTATCATGAGCATGAGGCATGGTTCCACCCTTCTTCATATGGAAATTTAGGCCTTGTTCAGATTGGCATCCCAAATCCGATTTTTTTGCGTAAAGGGGAAGTTTGGTTTTTAACATGTTTAGCCCCTTTTCTGGGGTGTCTAGGATGAAAAGAATCATCAAAACCAAAATTTTGATGATTGCTCCTGTCTCTGATATTTGGCTCATTTAGAATCCCCCCTTTTCTGCTTCAGAATGGCTTCCTTTGTGCATGTCCGATAATGTCCTCAAAACAACCTTAAACCTTTATTTTAAAACTTGTGCTGCTCACCAAGTGTTTAGTGGTGTCCATTGATGTTCCGAAACAATTATAGTAGCAAAGTACAGTTTCTGTCATGTTTTATATGGTATTTTGAATATTCTGGAGCTATTTTTTCGGCATAGCAATACCAACTAGCACAACAAGAAGACAAATAAAGCTGGATAGGAACTGTATTTTGCTATGATAATTGTTGTGGAACATAAATAAACTCCACTAACCCCTTGGTGAGCTGCACATGTTAACAAGCGATGTGAACGCGGTCGATAGAGATATTAGATTTTTATAAGATATGTACAAAAAATCGGTTTTGGACTGCAGTCTGAACATAGCTTTAGTCCAATTGAGGTCACCAAAGAGGGCGTTGTTTAGGCAAAAATGCCATTTCAATATACCTAAATATGAAGTATTAATTAGGCTTGTAAGATATCACTTGATCTTATTTTTGACATATTATAATTGAATATATGGTATTTTAACATCTGAGAATTAGGTACAATTCACATTTAATTCATTCTATGTCCCCTTTAAGGCTATTTGCAGCATATTTCCACCCTGTCTCAGTATCAGGTGTAGCGTCTTAAAGTGTAACATCTGTGAACTTCCATTGTAAGCTCTATGTCTGCATGTGCACGAGTGAAACATTCAGTCAAATAGAAGTTTACTTCACCTGCTTTGTTCCAGTGTTGCCGTTCAATTTGCTTTCAGCTGTATTGCTTTTTATGGGTGAACCCCTGGCAAGAGGGCAAACACTTTCAAAACACCATTTTAAAAAAAAAAAAAAAAAAAACACACAGAAACGTTTGACAATGCATGACACTTTGAGTATTATCAGGGTGTCTACATATGAAGTCAGGCATAGAGAACATTATTTGTGCACACAGAGTTCATTTAAATTCAACATCTCCATCCCGCCTTGTCTCTGGCTTATCCCTAGAAAGCATAAAGCTGAGAGTGACTAGAATGCCTACACTGGAAGGGGTGGGTTCAGAGGTAATCATCTCTTTGACTGAATCTTTGAATCATGCCAATGCAGACATAGACCCTACAATTGATGTTCGCCAGGTGTTACACTTTAAAAATAAACATGATTCAGCAAAAATGTCACTGCCAACACTCAGAGTTACAATAGGCTACACTGAAATCATCTCATGGTTTGACAACTCAAAATTGATTTTTTACCAGGCTACACTGAAATAAGCTCAAGGTTTGACAACTCAAAATGTATTGAGTTTTACTTCCTTACTAGCACAGTATATGGCAACATTTATTTGTTTATTCTAAAAATGTCACAATACAACGACAAAATTATGTTTTCTATTCTATCACATTATAAAGTGCTTACCAGAATGCAGATGACAGTTTTGTCTCTGTGTCAGTGTCCAGACACACCGACCTTTTATGCAACTCAAAATGACACTCCCTGAAAATCCCCACTGCTATGGTTCTATTGTGTCACATGCCTAAAAACACAATGGTATGTTTACTGGTTTGTCTTGGTGATTTCAGGTAAACCACGTGGTTTAAAATTGGCAAAAATGCCAATGGGCGGGAGAGTGGTTCAGCTTGATCATAAAGATAAAGTAACACCAAAAAAGACGTGGGGCTTTGTTTAAATGCCAAAACAGCAATCAAATGTGGTGAGATTTTCAACTAGACCTAGAAACTTAATGACAAAAGTACCAGAGACATATGGCAACCACTGGTCAGAGAAAATGTATGTAAGTATAAAGGGCAGAAGAATTCCAGCACTGATCTAACTGACAACAAACCTTTCTGTAACAGAATGATACTTGTAGGATACTGTACTTTCACATTTGTATTTCTGCACCAACAGGACAAAACACTACTGTAAGTTAAACCTAAACCTCAAGATAAATGTAGAACCTTTAAAGATAAAACTGGGGAAACCATTTGAGGCTGCAAAAGGTAAAGGTACCTTCTTCATACCTGCCAGTTTCCAGTGATGCTCAAACTAATGGAGCGGGCCCCAAACTAGTGGGGCACAGACACATGACTGGTGGGGCACGAGACATCTCTTTGCGATTGACCGTTATCGTACCATGCCCCCCGAATTCACAGCTATTTGTCAGATATGCGCATATGACAGTAAATTGAGCTTTCCATCCAATGGTGTTATTTGCTAGTTGCTGTGATGATTGGTTCAAGAGAAATTTGGATTTGAATTAGTAACGTGAAAATGCTAACACTGGCAAAAATTTTGCGCAAATTGAGCCTTTCAGGTGGGGCGTCAAAATCCTCTGCTTTCCAAAGTGGGGAATGACAGAAAAAGTTTGAGAACCACTGTCCTAATCCAATGGCTAATAGGTCTGTTGCCCTGTCATCTCACTTGAGGACACATGAAGACACTTGAAAGACTACTGCTACACCTCTTAACGACCCAGGTTTGATATGTGTTAGACCTCAATTTGCGTATGGGTAAAATGTGTGAGTGGAGGATGCTATTCCTTTTTCTGCTACACAGAATGTACTTTTACTTGGACAATAGAAGCTGTGTTGTGAGAATCGTGTTCTTTGACTTCTCCAGCACTTTCAATACCATCCAGCCGCTCCTGCTGAGAGACAAACTGCCGCAGGTGGAAGTGGACACTAGCCTGATGTCCTGGATCACTAATTACTTCACTGAACAGCCTGAGTTTGTTAGATTGCGGGACCTCACATCCAAGACTGTGGTTAGTAGCACAGGGGCACCACAGGGAAAGGTTGTCTCTCCTGTGCGGTTTCCCTCATACACCGCTGACTTCAAGTACAACTCTGACTCATGCCATAAGCAGTACCTCTTTGATGATACTGTAGTTGTAGGGTGTATCAAAAATGACCAGGAGGGGGAGTACAGGAGCCTTGTGGAGGAGCTACAGCTAGACATCTCCAAAACTAAGGAAATGGTTGACTTCAGGAGGCCTTCCTCTGCCCTGCTGCCCGTCGCCATTGATGGGGTAAATGTGGAGTCTGTCATTGCTTGGGAGTACTGTACATCTTGACAATAAACTGGACTTGTCAGCCAACACTGATGCACACAAGATATGGCAGAGCAGGCTATATTTCCTTAGAAGGCTGAGGTCCTACAGCACACTCCTGCTCACTGACGGTCATGGACAGTGTACTTTAATATACTTCATGTTAATGGAACATTGTTAGTGGTTTCTTCCTTTATTTCTTGTAGTAATGTATGTATGTGTAATCTCTTAAGGCTGTGTGCCTAGGTTTATGTTTGATGTCTAAATGTTAACACTTTAATTTCCTTCGGGATTAAATATCTCTATCTCTGTCTACTTACAGTATACTGTATATGACTTTCACAACACATTTGTGTATGTTCAAGGTGGAATGATAACTTCTTAAAATAAAAGTCCCAAAGCTTTGAAGTGATATGTGAATATGTTACTTCTATATTAAGGAAACATTTGGAATACATTTAAGAAAATATCTGTTAAGTTTTTATTTTTATTTTTATGCTTATCTCATGTTATGACAGTATCAGGTTTTTCCGTCTTTGAGTATCGTGCCTTCCTGTAAATCATGTGGGTGGAATAACTTAACCCTTGTAAAAAAGATTCATAGCTAATCTCTCAGCACATCTGACTTTCACTTTTGCATTTTTTTTTAATTTTTTTTTTTTTTGCACCAACATAAATTCCAACAATATAAACCGGTTAAATCCAGTCAATAACATGATGGGGATGAAAAAAATACAAAATGCAACACTTTATTAAGTGCATCTTTTAACTTCTGTATATCTGTTTAATCAGAAATAAACAAACATTTTTTTCATCCTATAAAAGCTCATGCAATCTAGGGTAACACTTTACTTGAAGGTACCTTCATAAGCATGACATGACACTGTCATATCTATGACATTATCATGTCATGAACCTGTCATAAATATTATTAACATGTCATAAAATGTTTATGACCACTGTCATGAAGTTTCAATTACACCTTGTCATGACAACTTGACATTGTCTGGGTTGTCATCATTATGACATCTTGACATAACCAAAGTGACATTACCAGAAGTTTTCTTAGTTATGACAAGTTGACATTATTTTTTTTGCGATGTCTTTGTTACGACAACTCGACATTAGTCAGGATGACATTGAAAGAACTGGTCTTTGTCATGACACCTTGACATAAAATTTTTGTATTCATGGTACATTATTAAGATTGCTTGGTCAGATAGTCCGGTGAGAGGGTGTACTGGTTGTCCTGGCACCATTATGGCACCTTCAGTGGAAACATTACATTTGTCAGTACGCTGTGATGAAGGATAGACTGGCTGTCATGACACAGTTGTGATATAGTAATGAATACATGGACCTCAAGTAAAGTCCAATGTCATAAAGGTGTCATGACAGTATTTCTATCTCTCATGAAGTGTCAGTGACAACTACTTGAGGTCCAATGATGTACTCATTACACTGTCACAATTGTGTCAAATTGACAGCTCAAAATGACAGCTCAAATATGTTCACAGAATTCATTCTTTACACTGACATAATGGTGTCAGGACAACCAGTATGGTCCACCAAGGTGGACTGGTTGCCTTGACATCATCGTAAGACTGTTATGAATACATTGTTAGACCTTCAGTGGAAACATTACATTTGTCAGTAAGCTATCATGAAGGATAGACTGGCTGTCATGACACAATTGTGACAGTGTAATGAGTACATCATTGGACCTCAAGTAAAGTGGTACCAATTTGAGTTGTCACTGACACTTCATGAGAGATAGAAATACTGTCATGACACCTTTATGACATTGGACTTTATTTGAAGTCCAATGATGTATTCATTACACTGTCAAAACTGTTACAACTGTGTCATGACAGCCAGTCTATCCTTCATGACAGCTTACTGACAAATTTAATGTTTCCACTGAAGGTGGCATAATAGTGTCAGGACAACTAGTACACCCTCTCACCGGACTATCTGACCAAGCAATCTTAATAATGTAATAATGTCATAACTAAGAAAACTTCTGGTAATGTCACTTTGGTTATGTCAAGATGTCATAATGAAGACAATCCTGACAATGTCAAGTTGTCATGACAAGGTGGAATTGAAACTTCATGACAGTGGTCATAAACATTTTATGACATGTTAATAATATTTATGACAGGTTCATGACATGATAATGTCATAGATATGACAGTGTCATGTCATGCTTATGAAGGTACCTTCAAGTAAAGTGTTACCCAATCTAGATATAAGCGTGATATCTGAAGAATATTCCAATACTGTCTATCAGCCAAAGCTACATGGATAGGATAGTTTAAGATCATTTCAAAGTATCCACTG
>JAODXP020000028.1:26245001-26264942 GCA_027497455.2 Sardinella longiceps | reverse complement strand
GCTACGCACTAATTTTAAATATAGCCATGTTGCAAGAGCCTTCTACCAGCACAAGATAGTACATGGAATGAAAGAATTTGGGACAAGATAGACTGAACGTGAATGCAATGGCAAACAAGCACTTTACATTGAGTCATCGAAACCTCAGATCTTACTTTTGGTTTTGATTAATGTGAGTTTCCATTGACTCAGTGTAAAGTGCTTGTTCATTTCTGCGTTCGGTCCAAGCTGTTCCAAATTATTTTGTTCCACTCGCTAACTATTGCATTTGGTAACCTTGTTCAATAGGGCTATGCTTGACATCACTCCGGAACAACACTTAATATAAGTAAATACTACTACCACCAATACAACAACTAATATTACTACAACTAAAAATATAGTCACTTTTATGGTAAAAAGACAGGGTGAATGAAGGTTTTCTAAGAAGTAACTCACTGAGCCTCATATAATCATAATATATTAGATGTCCCTCTGCACAGCCTTCTCCAGGTGCTGGCAACATGCAGCTTCTCATCAGGTAATCCAAAAGTATAAAATCACCGCACACTGGAATTAAGTTTTGCTGATTTATTTTTGTTTGTGAACAATGCGTTTCGCTCGTTGCTTCATCAGGTTCACTTGATTCAAACTTCAAACTTAATTCCAGTGTGCGGTGATTTTATACTTTTGGATTACCTCATATAATCATATTCATTACCTTTTCAGTCATCAACTCATCATCTAGCTTGTAATGCAAACAAATTCACATTGATAAGAATAGGATTTTGGTAGGAAAAAAAAAAGAAAAAGGTGACTATAGGGTGAGCTCCTAGAAAATCCATGCCTTTAAATGTTAAACCAAAACTCAAAATGTATACCTGCATAACACTGCATCCACCACAGATCTAAAAGAAACATGGACATTAAAAAAATGTTAGTCTTTATAGTGCCAAATGTCAGGTAAGAAAAATATATTGATATATCGGTCCACAGTGGAACACAGTTTAAATGTAATATTTTACAAACTCACTGTTCAGCAAAAACTTGATGATTTCCCTTTGGATGTTTTTTTCCAGCTCGTGCAGGTAGATTTCGGTGTGTACTGGGCTGTCATCAACTCTTATATCACTTTTTGTGACATTTGGTGCCTGGCATAAGGTCGTCAGATCAGCCTATAGCAAAGATGACAGGTCCTAAACAATGCTGTGCAAAAAGGAAGCTAGTCTATTGCTAATATGAGAACATTAACATTTACACAGTAAATGATAACTTACAAGACAGCCCCCCACCCCCCATGTGTATGTGCAGTAGGTGGTGTTTGTGGACTTAGCTGAGATCTGTGCTTGAAGCTGTAACTCCAGTGTAGTTCAAGTTCTGTCTGGGTGTGTGATTATTTATTCGGTGTGTGTGTGTGTGTGTGTGTGTGTGTGTGTGTGTGTGTGTGTGTGTGTGGGCATAGTTCGAATTACAGGGGGTACTGGGGAGCAACACTGAAACTTGAAAGAATAACCTGCAAGTGCTATAGTCTCACATTGCAGCGATAAAATCTATCACTGATTAGGTCTTTAACCAAATTAGGCTTGTAAATCTATAATCACACGATTATTAGTCAAAGTAAATCCATATCACACAACATCAATCAGTCCATATTTGTTAATGTTAAGCCTAATATCAATTATCACTCAGACCAGGGGTTAAAGTGGGGGGGGTGACGCAGTTCCGGCACCTCAGATAAATGAAGAATATCACCCCATTCTTCTTCTATACATTTATCTTTGTTTGTGCCGACACAAAATTTCAGAGTTCCCCCTCCTACCAAATCCCACTTTAACCACTGACTCAGACACAAAATATGCTAGCCTCATTTTTTTTAACCACTTTTGTAAATCTCTATTTACACAAAGACCATATTTGTTAATGTTAAGCCTAATATCAATTATCACTCAGACACAAAATATGATAGCTTCACTTTTTTTAACCTGTTTCTTTGCATTTCTGCAAAGTGCACAAGGCTATGTTGGCTCAACACAGGGCTATCCAAAGTCCTAAACACATCTCCAGAGAACAGTCTGCTGGCTATCATCCAAACTGAAATTCAAAACTTTGTAAGGGTTGTATGGGAAAATGCCCAACAATTCGGAGTGTCCTCACTTTTGAACTTTTGTCATCACTTAGTCATAAGTTACCTCCTTTTTTTAGCCTGGCCAGTGGTCACCTAGCAGGCCAACCCAAATTCAAGAATCTCATAGGCCTATACTTAATGTTAAATGGTCTAGCAATGTGCATTTCACTGATCAGTGCGGATTGATATGATAGTGGACCATGATGGTCATAAAGGAAGTGAAGGAGCAGTATATAAGTGTCTCTGGCAGTACCCCCTAATTCACCTTTGGCTAAGCCCCGCCCATCGAACGCAGATAAACCAATTGGAGTTCAGAATGATTCATTGTCCGGTGAAGCATTCGATTCAGTTCCCTGATTGGAATGTTTGTTCCCCCTCAAAACTCAATGCAAACGGACTCCACCCCCAGAAACAACCCAGCGCACCTGGCTTTACGGAAAGCGAAACAGGACAAACTTAATATCGCTAAAACCAAGAACACACACGAGACGTGAGATTTTTTGGGATCCATATCGCTTGCCGTACATCCAGGGGTCCGACATTCGCTGGCGTAAGCCCCATAGAGTTGCATTAGGAGCCTTGAATTTTCTCCGTATTTCTTCAGATTTATAGAGATGAAAATATAGAACAGTGGCCACATTATATGGACTGTATTGATTTAACACTGATGTGAGGAATGCCATGTCATTTTCGTTCAGATCTTTGTAAATTACGTTAAGTTTAATTAAATTAATTCCTCCAAGCTCCCACCTTTTGGCTTTCCCTAGAAGACAGCTCCAACTAAACCATAACAAGACGAACTAACATGCCTGTGGATTAAGTCACACAGTCCATTCAATGTGAAATAAACAATTACGGTTGCTTATTGGGCTTAATACATGTCAACGTTGTAGATAATATTCGTGTTACTTAAAGAAAACAAACACAGCCGTCACTGTTATATCGCTAGCATAGCTTGCAAATCACTGTTAACTTTCAGTGTTGAGAGAGGGAGATTCGTCTGGACAAATATGAATGATCTTCGGTAAAAACGTGTTGATGGTTGTAGAAACAGTTAAAAGGGACTTGGGCTTGTGCTTTCCATGTGAAAGTGGAGGTGTGAGCGATCAAGGACCAACAGAGCAAACGGAGTTGTTCATGAACTTCATTGTAGCCTAAGTTAAAATGGGCTAACGTGGGTTAACAGCAGCAGCATGTTCGCCCTTAACAGTTAACGTTAGGGAAATAATTTATTTACTGTACATTGACTAAAATAGAGACACTAATGTTACGATGTACTTAACTGTTCAATCATTTATTTGTCACCTGTTTGTTACAAGATAGTATCCTTCATCCTGATCCAAATGAGACGAAGCATTGCTATTAAATCTAACATTAGGCTATAGTGAATATCCATCTCCTGGCATTCAACGAAGCCAGATTTTAATTTTGCAACATATCCCTCGATGTCATACTGGCTTTCACCTAAACAGGCATATTGTAATCATATTGTTAGGTCTGCACAAAAGTCACGAGTTGTTCATTTTTACAGACAGACGTACTGTTTCCCATTATATTCCTGTGCAACTTTAGTAGATGTCGGAGTCTGGAATGTCAACAATGGGGGGCAGGGGCTTAGCCAAAGGTGAATTATGGTGGGGTATTTCGCACTCTGTGTGTAGGCATGCTCACCTGCAGCAGGTGGAAATGATCCTCTGTGTGTATGAGCTCCTCCAGCTGTTTGTCTCTGCTTTGCAGTGTGTCAATGTCCTGCTGGAGCTCTATAATAAGCTTCTCCAACTCTGTGCTCACAGAACACTGTTTAGCCTCACAAGCCCCCTGTATATCATATCGGCAACGCTTCAGGATCTCCCCCAACACAGAGAACAGCTCATCAAAGTGGGTATCCTCCTGCTGTCTGAAGGTCTATGGGTAGAAAGGAAATTAGGGAATAGGCCAGGAGAGAGCCAAGTAGCCATTCAAATGTGAAGGAAGCAACCGGTCAGTATGATCAAAACAAACTAGTTTACATTGACCAGCCTATTAAAAGAAACAAAACATGGAATACACACACATGGATAAGGCAAATCCATCTGATAAGGACAAGAACTGTTTCAAGAGAAGAACAAAACAGTGAAATGCCAAATATTGCACTTCCATTTGACATGTGATAGAGTGGTCCGCACACTGAGCATGAGCTCCAAAAAATACACTGTAATTTCATTAAACAAACAGCAACGTTTCAATCCACCAGTGGGATCTGCTGCCCAATGTGCGGACCACTCCATCACATTGTGTACCACTTGAACTTCTGTCCCAACACCTGGATTATTGTTTTTGTGGATGTGCGCACTCCAACCTCCAAACACATTTCCATACCATTGCATCGGACCTCTCCTCACCTTTCTAAACTTCATTTTGTGTTGGATGTCAGCAATATTTTCCTGTTTGTCCTTCAGCCACTGCTGCAGATTTTCTCTGTTATTCTCTATCTGGATCTAGAAATTAGATAATAGATATACAGTATAAATGAAGAAAATGGCCTATTTCACAAGCAATTTCTGTTCTCACTAATAAAAAGGGATTTTGAGTACAACACCTTGTGTATAACTTATTGTGTAAGCTATGATTTACCATTAATGAACTAATGCAACAACAACAACAACAAAAAATCATTTGTAGAATAGAAACTGAAACAAAAAAACTATGGAGCCTGTTGATTTCTTAGTACAGCATCTTTGAGTTAAGTGTCATGTTGGAGAACTAACCTTCCTGTGATGTTTTTTTATATCGCCAGTATCACAAGTGAAAAATAAGAAATCAATATTGATGTGCACACTAGTCATCGTAATTTATTTTTATCTTCCTGAGGATCATTTTCTAGTTAACAGCTTCCTGAGCGATCATTTTCTTGTAAAACAGCTTGATATTGTTGCATTAGCAAATAAAGACAAAAACAATCTCTCACCTTCCTCTCTTTGCCCTCCTCCTCCAGTGGAACCAATGTGTGGTTCTTGTGTTCCCCCTCAGAACAGAACTCACACACACATTTGCTGTCATCCTTGCAGAACAGCTCCAGTGGCCGTCGATGCTTCTCACATATACGTTCTTCTATGTTCTGCAGTGGTTCCGTGAGTGTGTGCCTCTGAAATCGGGGAACCCTCTGGTGCAGCTCAAGGTGAACGCTACAGAAGGATGTTCCACAATCCAGACAGGATTTGAGGGCGCAGAGTCTCCCTTCCCCATCCCCACTGCACATGCCACACGCCACTTCCCCGGGTTGAGCCGCATCAGACTTAGGAGGAGCTCTCATTTTCTTCAACTCATCAACTAGATCCTTCATGGTAGTGTTAATACTGAGCTGTGGCCTTCTGATGAAGGCTCTCTTACAGACGGGACACTGGCTCACTGCTGTACTGTCCCAGTATTGGTTGATACATGTCCGACAGAAGTTGTGTCCACAAGAGATGGTCACAGGGTTCTCAAATATATCCAGACATATGGAACACTGGAGCTGCTCCTCGCTCATCAGTCGGCTAGCCATAACTACAAGGAAGCAAGAATTACCGGTATATAGATATCACTGAACAAGAAGAGTAGGATTCAATCACAATCAGAAAGTTATAGCAGTAAAGGAGTAATTATTTCTATCCACCTAGCAGCAAACCGCCCCCTCAACTACAAAACTGACAAATCTTATACAAACCTATCTCCAGTGAACAGCTATGATGCAGAGAAGATTTTGTCCTGTGTGACTGTATGGGTTCCTTTTACGGGAACATGATTTCCTCTCACCTGCGTTAAGCTCCTCCCTGATATGACATTCCTCAGAGAACCAGCAACATAGAAGAAGAGTGGGAAACACAAACAATGATGGTGTGGTGTAGGCCTACAGCTAGGGCTGGACTGCGACCAAAAAATGGCCAGACTGGCTGGACTGTGACCAAAAATTGACTTTGATGGCCAACCATGATTTATTCAATAATAACTTCATTGCAAGCTATAATAACATTGTAAGTCGGACACATTGCATGAATATTAGAGATGATGAAAGAAAATTATGACTAAATTATGACAGTACTGGCTCAAAAATGGCCATCGGCCCACCAGTCACTGCCCTGTATGCCCTATGGCCAGTCTATGCCTACCTACAGCTAATATTATATGACAAATTGCAGATCTATCATGGTTCATGGGGTGGGTGGGCAGGTTGCTTACTAGACAGGTGATGGACTTGTGATGAAAAAATGGCTATTACTATCAAACTCAAGTACAGTGCACACCAGCATCTCCCTCACACCGAAATTACAGAATTTCCTGACACATTTATTTTACATAGCTGATAAGCCTAGATCTCCGTTTCTGAGCGTGCCGAATCCTGTCTCCTTTATAAGCGCATGGTGCGCTTGGTGTTGTGAATGGACCCACATCTCTCTTTTTGTAAATAACCTGTTCTGGGGTTGCGCTTGCTCGCATGTTGGTGTCAAAGTTCACATAATGTAATGATATCTCTTTGTTCCTAACTATGGTGCCAATGGTAACATTTGCGCACAGTGCAGCAATCAGCAAATCAGTTGAGTTCTACTCATCGGAAGAAATGCATCTGGGTACATTAAGTAGGCTGTAGGCCTACTTGTTGTTAAAAGTTAAGCGAAAGACGAGCTAAATTAATCTATGAATTAGAAACTTCAATTCAAACTTTGACAGCCGCGTAAACGAGAGAAGGTTACATCCCCAGTTTTTCAAACAGATTATTTCAACCAATCCCTCATGTCTTTAAATCTACCCCACTATAATGTATGACATGTACAAAGACCAATAGGCAACAAGAGTTTGCGTGTATAGCCAATGAGATACTTGCTCTGTCAAGGTAGGAGTGGCAATTTCTTTTCTGGAGCGGTTTCCGACGCCATTTCATAAACTGTGAAGGTCTCAGCCGAACAAAAACCTGTGTGGATTCAGCCATCCAAGTATTTCGAAGGCGAATTTTAATCATTTTTAGTCTTAAACTCCTGGTGAGTATTTTCATACGAGAGATTTTTTTGTCATTTTTATTTTTTGTGCCTCTGAACTATCTTTGGAACATTTTTGTTTTTATTTTTAATGCATTTTTCTGGCTTGTACATTGAGTCTGTGTTGGCTTAGTGGCGTACATTTTGTGATGCTGCAGTTGCAGTCTTCTCGTGACGGTTGGCTTTGTTGGACAACAACCTTTTTGTTTTGTTTTTCAATCAATTTTTTTCTGCTTTTTCCTCCTTGTGCCAATAGAACGTGTGTGTGTTCTAAGCAGATTTTTATTATTAAGGTGGAGGATCGCGGTTTTAATCTGAACGGAATGAGTGAGTGCGAGACGACAAGGGGGGTCTGCATTTTTCTCCTTATCGGGACTTAACGTAGACGTTTTTTACTCTTGTTTTCTCTGGCCATTATGCAAGTTGCGTTTTATTCTACGGGAAGTTGACTGGATAGGTATTAACTGACAATTGCAGTTATTTTTCCCTGGTATTTTTGTTTTTGTTGTTCATTGATACGTTCTGCAGGCTTCCAGTAGGATGTGGTTCTGATGACGTAATTTTGAAGGGAGGATTTTTAAATGATTAACATGCATTTTTTTCCTTTCATATATTTTTTTAGAAATTCTTTTGAAATGGACTTGATCTCATTTTGCCATAGCCGTATTTGGAGTATTTTGGGACATGAAAATGATGATGCAAGTGCATTTTGGGTGTAATGTCTGTCTGGGTGATTTTTATCCGTTCATTAAAAGGAGAAAAAATAACGCAGAAAATTGTGTCCAACATTAATGCATGAGTCACAATGTTAATGTATGCATTTAAAGTTAGAAAACAAGGTCAATGCAAGCAAACAGAAGGCCTAAGTTGTGTTCTCTTGATAAGGTTATAACCTATAGGTGTTTGGCCTGCTAGCAAGGCAATGAACCTAAATGTTAGGCCTAAGCCTATCAGCTTAACTTGAAATTAGTTCAGGTATCCAAACTGTTGAGGAACTTCTGTAACATCTTCTCCTGTTGTATCTGTCTCAAACTTCATGAGTTGCAATGTAGGCCTTCCCTATAATGGCTCACAGACTGACTGGAAAATTCTCACAGTAGCAGTAACGTTAGGCTAAACCACCCCCCTAAAAGTTGGCTAAACAAGCAATCTTTCAGTCATGTAGAAGAAGAACATTGAAAAGAAAGTAGTTTTACAGAGCGTCCAAAATGCATTTTGTTTTCAATGCTGCAATATTTTTTGGGGAGATGATACCCTACAGTCATCACAATGTAGCCTAGTGCAACATTGTGAAGCTCACTGCTGACCCACACATAGAATACAAGATATCAGGGGTAACAGCAGCCTAACCACTGTTTGCACAGTAGTTTTAAATTAGAGGCTGGTTAATGCACAAAACGCATACAATAAAGCCATTCTGTATATAACTTATATAACTTATATATAACAGTAGTAGACTGCTAGTGTGCCAAAGTTTTCGTGAACTTGTCACTTGAAAACCACTGGGAGGAGAATCTTAGCACTGGCCACTTTTTGTTGATTGTGCATGTTCTATGCCATAAGATTGCAAATTTCTGTCTGTAACTCTTATTATGCGATATTCAATGACTACATACCTAATGCAGCCTTCAAAAAATGATCAGTCATATGAGAACTTATCCTTTCAAGGAAGACTTCAAAGAACTCAAAACATGCTAGAGAAAATGGTTACAAAGTCAGAAGTGGGAGAAGCCAAGATGACCTCTTTGGCAAGAGCTTTTTGTGTGTGCGCTGCCACACATCCTGACACAAACCCCTTTTTTTTCAATGATTTATATTCTAATGCTTCTTTTTCCTCCCCCTTTTGTAGTTTTTGAGGGAGCTATTTTGAACCACGACACTGTAAGTTTGTGACATTTTTTTTTTTTTGCCACCCTCCCTCCCCCCCCAGATTTAGGGCTATGCCACCTCCTTGAAATCACTTCTTAGTGTGGATTAGAAGTAAAATCCCCCTAACTAGCATTAGACGTTTGGTTTGTTGCACAAGATGGCTTGATGGACTTAGCTGAGATCTGTGCTTGAAGCTGTAACTCTAGTATAGTTCAAGTTCTGTCTGGGTGTGTGATTTTAGTGTGTGTGTGTGTGTGTGTGTGTGTGTGAGTGAGTGAGTGAGTGAAGCCTGAAAAGTCAAGGCAGGTTAATAATCTAGCCAGGTACTTTCACTAGGAGTGTCCTGAACAGTGACCTCAGACACTAGTTTACAGTAGAATTTACAGATATTGAGGAAGTTTGACGCATTTAAAGGATGACAGATAGCAGATGGCTTCAAAGGGTATCTATGCGATCATTTGCTCTCCTTGTTTGAGGAGTGGGTTAGATATCTGACTAAATCAGAAATTAAATCAGTCAGTCAAACATAATCCCCATCAAACCAAACCACGAATAAAAATACAAATAAAAATAAGTGAATTAAAATCATGTTCTTGCTAACCAGGCCCTTTTTTGACCTATAATCTCAATCTATAGTTAGTAAAGTACTATGCACTTTAATGGGTTTGGAGCCTAGTTTATATTAGGCCATAGTATTAGGCCCTGAGTTTCTGATATTCACACTCCAGTCACAAGCATTTCATACTCTGATCCAGTGTCCAGATATGCTCTCTTGGTAGTTTTTGAAGTGATTTTTCACATTGGCCCACTTTTTGTATAAATTAGTAAAATCACAATAAGCATTCCACATTTTTCACATACACATCACAAATCTCTTCTAAGCACAGGTAAGAGTTGTATAAGCCTGCGGTACTTTGAATTTTCCTATAAAGACACCACAAATGCACACACACACACACACACACACACAATCATACGCCCCATGTCTGCAATAAACCTCCAGTTTAATATTCTTACAGACACACACAACCCCCTAAGCTGAAAATGAATCACTTCAGAAACATTTCAGATGCGTTTACTTTATAGCTGATCGACAGTTCCTGCTATCTCTAGCTATCAGCTGCATTTTTAATAACTCATCTAAGCTCTTCTGAAAGTGAAAGCCTCCTCCAAGCCAAGCTTAAACTGCAACACAGCCTCTCTATGCAAAAGATATTCATGTTCACCCTGTGAACTTCAGACATAAAACGTTTCTCCACCCATCTATTCCAGTTACTTTCTAAGGACCACATGGTCTTCCACTTTAATGGGCTGCAGAAACTGTCTAGCACACATAAGTTGTTGTAATATTTTCTAAAAGATTGAAAAAAGTGTGGCCAATAGTGCTGAGTGGTAACCTCTTGTCCTTTACTGCACTCTAGTGGTCACCAACCACAGTGACCGCTTTCTTACCAATAAATGATTATTTAATGTATTATAGATATAACACATCTAATATCTGTTTATCCAATACAAACATCTTTCTTAGAGTGGAATTGGATTATGAACTGCATTAGTCTTGATAAAATGGTAAAGATTTGACTGACAAAGTTGGTCTTGACAAGTATTTATGCTACCTGCTATCGCCCCATGAGGGCAGTATTACGCACACTCATTTTTAGTGCAGCATTCTTTGTATTCCAACTGTGACACTTGTCAGGTTATTTTTATATGTCCTTATCCCAGCACAGACTGTTGAGAGCCCCACCTACCCGCCCACCCACTTCCCCCCTCTCTCCTTTCCCCCTTCATACCGACCAATTACCCATGATGCACTGTTGCGCTGCGCCTCGCTGGTGCCCAATAATGACCCTCTTCTCTCCTACAGAATCAGTGACAGGCAGACGACCTCGCAGAGTCACAGATACAGATACTATGGAGTGAGTGCTGGTTATTTACACCCCAAAGTATACTATCCCTGCCAGAGCCTGGTTTTCAGCTGTACTGTACTGCACTGAACACTAAAAACAATCCGATGTGTGTAGTTTCTAGAGCGGTATACAGTAGATATACATAGTATATAGAACTGCAACATCAACACACATGTAAATAAGGCTTTTGTTTTTTTGTTGTTCACCGTTATACCACTTATTGACACAGTGTATGCATGGCACAATAATCACAAGAAAAAATGAAAACAGAACATACATTCTGTCAAGCCAAGACACAGCCCGACATATTCTGCTAAACCCTTGGATGAAGGAAATCATTTGAATAAACACTGACAACTACCCGCAAATCATTTTAGTCTCTCAGAGCACATTTTCTATGGAAATCTACAGAGATTCCTCACTTCGGGTGGATCTTTCTTGTATGGGTGGAATTCTGATTCAACTTCACAGGGCAGTTTCATTTCATACAGTATACTGCAATGGTTTCTCTGTGCTTACACTGATGTTTGGCTGTTATTTGTTCTGCTTGTTGTACTTAACATCTTGAACCTGAGTTAATTAAGCATGCTTGTGGTAAACGTTTTTTTTTCCAGATTGTCATACAATCTTCACATGTCTGGTGTCTGTTCACAAATTTAGAAAGAAGTGGGTTTTAGATATCTTGTGAGAAAGAATTGTTGGAATGTTGAAAGCAAAAATAATTTGTTTAATTAAAAAACACAATAAGCACTGTTATGCACTGAGCACAAATTACACACACAAAAGCAAAAATAATTTGTTTAATTAAAAACCACAATAAGCACTGTTATGCAGTGAGGACAAATTACAGACACACACACACACACACACACAGTCTCTAGTTATAATCAGAGATAGGAACACTCATAAACGGCAATTGATTTTCATCAATCATTTAATAAGTGTCCTATCCATACATAAAAGAAAACCCAAAGTTTGGTGAAATTAGCATATTTGCTATCTTTTCAAGTAGTTGGATAACAGGATACATACCCCCTCTCTCTCTTCTCTGGTACTGCAATACCCGGACACCTTCAGCCTAGTTTAGCATAATTCACTCAAAGTGGGCTTTACCACCTCACTCTGCAGGTCTCAGCTAACTGGTCTAACCCACTTCCATTGAATTCTGATAGCGTTAGGCTAACAGTGTCAAATTTGGATTATATTAGGTAGAATTACAAGCAAGCAAACACAAAAGCATGATGAAGAGAGGAGTATGCAACCTATCATCTAGCTACATGGTAGACAGCCAATAGGCTGATTTTCTGAAAAATTGGTGTCTTTTAAACACACACACACACACACGTCACTTTTGATGTCATGAAACATGTCAATCTAATGTTAGTTGCCTTTGTGAAATAGTGCCCTCTATCTGTGGTGTTCTTATTGGTGACCTGGTAATTCTCTCTCTCTCTCTCTCTCTCTCTCTCTCTCTCTCTCTCTCTCTCTCTCTCTCTCTCTCTCTCTCTTATCTGCCTTTTGTGCTTTGTAACAATCCTTTCAATATTTGATTTTCTTTTTTTGCCTGAAAATCTTCTCTGTGCAAACTCCACATACCCCTTCTAACCTTTGCTATTGTGTTTGCTCCCCTTGCCACCCTGACTTTCTGTTTCAACCCCTCCTACCTATTTGGTCTTTATTTTCTTCTATCTGCACCTTTTCTTTCTATTTTATTATCCCCTCTAATTTTCAAACTCTCCTGGTATGTTTATTCATCCCTGCACATCTTTCTATCTTTCACCCTTGGCCTCCTGCTTCATTACATTTTTACTCTTTTCTCTCTCTCTCCCCCTCTCTCTATTTTTGACATCCTGTGTCTCACTCTATTCTCTCTCTCCCCCTCTCTCTTTTTTGACATCCTCTCTCTCTCTCTCTCTCTCTCTCTCTCTCTCTCTCTCTCTCTCTCTCTCTCTCTCCCTCTCTCTCTCTCTCTCTCTGTGCCTCCATCTCTCTCTTCTTTTCTCAGTGTCTCCCCCACCAGTAGCAGCCTGATGGCTAGCAACGTGACCAACAAGACAGACCCACGGTCGCTAAACTCACGGGTCTTCATCGGCAACCTCAACACCATGCTGGTGACCAAGGCGGACGTGGAGGCTATCTTCAGCAAGTACGGCAAGATCGTTGGCTGCTCCGTGCACAAGGGCTACGCCTTCGTACAGTACGCCAATGAACGCAACGCTCGTAATGCTGTAGCCAGTGAGGATGGCCGCATGATCGTTGGACAGGTGCTGGGTGAGGAACTTAGACAGTCTTTTCAATTCAGTGGGGTTTCTTACCACATGCAGTAATAATGTTATATAAAAACTGTAGGATAATCAGTATCAAATACAGTCCTACCCCCACTCCAAAAATGTATCTATTTATTTATTTATTGATTGATCAATTGTTTAATTAATTGATTATCACATTGATCCCAACATTGTGTCGATTAATGTGTGTTTGTTTTTTTAAGAGCTTTTTGGTGGACAGGTGGGAAAGTGTTCCTGCATTCTTGGGTTTCAAATGCATCACTGTGGCTCCTGAGTAATTTTCAGGACATCAAAAAGTTTTAGAACACCACAAGTCTGTGGAGTACAGAATTGTACACATAGCTGTCTTAAAAGTCCAGATGAATTCAGACTCTTATTGTAACATCCCTCTTTCCTTCTTTCTTGAGTAGCTCAGATGGAAAGGATGTATCCTACCACAATGACTTAAGCTGGGTTTTTTTTTTTTTGGAAACACCAGCAGGGTGTTGCTAAAGTAGCAGTCCAATCTAAAAAGCCTCCTGGTATGTCCCACAGATATCAATCTGGCAGGTGAACCAAAGCCTCATCGGTCGAAGACCATCAAACGCACAGCAGGGGACATGTACAGGTAGGCCTCTATCTCTTAAGAGCAGGCAGTGAATTTTGCTTTGCTTTCATCTTTTCTTTCATGAACGCATTAAAACTTTTATTTTTTATTTATTTATTTTTTGCATTTTGAAGTTGGTTTTGTCTGTGGCTTTTCTGTAAGCCTTAGTATCTTCAGTCAATATTCTAAAGTAGTAACATGTAAAAGTAAATTGATCCATGTTTTTCTTTTATTAAGTTTTCTAGAAATAAATACCATATACTGTACCTCTACGCCTGAGTATAAAAAAGTCATTCCTGATATGCTTTCTCTTTTATGTTGTCCAGTCTACGGACAGGGCAGAGTTGTGACCATTGAATTGAAATTTTCTTCTTTTTTTTGCTCTTGGACTGGCATTATTTCAGTGACACTGATATGACAACCTCTCCCTGCAGTTCCTCCTTTGATCTTGATTATGACTTCCAAAGGGACTACTATGACAGGTGCGTACAGGTGTTGCCTCAGTGCATTAAAGGAGAAATACGGAGACAATCAGTCCATATCCAGTCCATGTTCTTTGACGCTACCAAATGCTATTGGTGGAATTTGGTACAACTTGCAATATGCAACGGAACATGCTATATGCAAACTTGAAGCTAACGCTAACAGATATTCATAGGTCATATGAAAAAGAAAATGTCGTGCCCTCATTAGTTAGCTTTGCCTTTTCGATATTTGTTGTGCATTTGGTCAATCTAATATCTGTGGACTGCACTTAGCAACGTGAAACAAAGAGTCTATGGCTTGATTTACTCTGGAGAATTCCTTTTAGTATCATATTAGCTATTATTAGCTATTATTAGCATATAATATCTTAAAGTGTAGCTCCGGAGTAATTTCAATCATAGCCCTGTTGCACGAGCCTTCTAACTGCACTAGATAACGAGTGGAATGAAAGAATTTGGAACAGTATAGACCGAACGCAAACGCAATGGTGAACAAGCACTTTACATGGAGTCAAGGGAGCCTCAGATCTTACTTTCGGTAAATAATCTGAGGTTCCAGTGACGGTAAAGTGCTTGTTCTGTCTATGCTGTTCCAAATTCTTTTGTTCCACTCGCTATGTAGTGCATTTAGCAGGCTCATTCAACAGGGCAATGATTGAAATCACTCCAGAGCAACACTTAAAGATCACACAGCAGAGACATAACATTGTACACAATTGGGCATACTAAGCTTTTGAAAGCTTAGTAAATATTCAGCTATTCAAAGACTCCTCCTTCCTTGCCCTTTACTTGTTGCTCAGTCTGTCTGTGTGTGTTCTACAGTAGGCAAGCCACATACTCATCTACCCAGCAGCAATAGCCTGTCCAAATAGGAAATACTTCTGCCAGAGCACACACACTCATAAACACACACATCTCTGGGTCTCCCCGAGGATGCGGAAAATGGCTCCTTTTACACACACACACACACACACACACACACACACACACACACACACACACACACACACACACACACACACACAAGCAAACAGCCTCCCCCGGCCCCAACCAAGCATGTCCCCTCCAAACTGGCATGTAGTTGAAACTCTGGGAGGTGTGGTGTTTGATCAGAGCATATGTCAGGCGTCAGCAGGGAAACATTTTTCATGAGCACGCCAGCTGCCTCTGTTTGTGGCCCCACCCTTCTGTAAACACTGGAGCTACCACTGAACCACTTGGAGAGATATCTCCCACACTCTCAGTGTCACACACACACACACACACACACACACATCATCTCTCTCTCTCTCTCTCTCTCTCTCTCTCTCTCTCTCTCTCTCTCTCTCTCTCTCTCTCTCTCTGGGCCTCTGAATAGAGAGACTGAGTTGCATAGCAGCATTTGCATTTGTCATAAATAAATGATGGAGGTTGAGAGTTGCAGTGGATTTTGTTAATAGTGAACCGTAGCCTGAAATAGGATAGTAAATATGAAGAAGTGAATAACACATTTAGGACAAAAAAAAACAACAACATATATTTGTGTGTGTGTTTGTGCTCTATGTTAGTCCTGTGTTGTAGAACATGGGTTCCCTGTCATTCAGCATAATGATATTAATTTGTGTGTGTGTGTGTGTGTGTTTCAGGATGTACTCGTATCCCTCCCGTGTTCCCCCACCACCCCCACCACCCCTGTCGCGGGCGGTCATCCCGTCCAAGAGGCCGAGGGTCAGTCTGAGTGGCGGGGGCAGCCGCCGCACCAAGAGCAGCTTCTCCTCCAAGAGCAGCCAGCGCACATCCAGAACCAGTAGGCCTTGCATTTCCTCATTTCGCTTACACACACGACACACACACACACACACACACACACACACACACACACACACGCACACGTACACACACACACACACACCCACACACACACACACACACACACACACTCACACACACACATGCACAACTTATAATAGCACATAAATGCAAACATTTCATTTAGTACCATACAATTGTGTACTGCAGTGACACATACAATCTTATGTGTGGCAGCAGCCCATCAAGCCAAAAGACACACACACACACACACACACACACACACACACACACACACACACACACGCAGAGACAGGGCAAGAGAAAGACTTATGTTAATTGCAGTGCAGCATAGCACATGCATCAAACAAGTGCAGTAATTAGTGCCACATAGACCTGATTCACTTCATTGGTTTAATTGCTAACAAAGTGCTTTGACCTTCAAATAATTTATCCTTCCTTTAGCAATTCCTCCAGGAAATCTATTATCTAATCTAACTCACATTGTTTGCTTTATTTATCACTTCAGTAAGATTTAAATGTCTCTTATAAAGTAAATTGGTATTTGATTGGTGGGACGGGATGGGGCGGGGCTGCACTTGTATGCTAACAAAAAGAGATAGGCTAATCCTCATTGCCTGTGGCTGTGCTGCTACTAGCATTAGCATCCTCACAGGCCTCTCCGTCTGCAGTGCGAGCGGACGACCTGCAGACCATTAAGAAGGAGCTGACTCAGATCAAGCACAAGGTGGACTACCTGCTGGAGAGCCTGGAGCGCATGGAGAGAGATCACAGCAAAAAGTCAGGTAAGGAAAGGAAGATGGGAAGAGGAAAAGGGCGGTGCCGTGGGTCAGCAGGCTGGTGCTTCGTGCCTTGGAACCCGGGAACTTGGGTTCGAGTCTGGCCTGAGGTCGTTTCCCGGTCCTTGCCCGTCTCTCTCTCTCTCTCTCACTCATTCCATGTCATTCTCTCTCCTATCCTGTCGAATTGGGAAGGAGAAACCTCGCCCTTCACCTGGTCCGTCAACTTTCATGTTGTTGGATCAGTTATTAACTCAAACATTTTATTTTCATAGGAAATTGGTCTTATACTTAGCCAGGCTAGTATAAATATCATAACATTTTGCTATAGTACTAGTGAGGTACCTACTGCAGACAGGATATATATGCCCAATTCCTATTTCATGCTTGTGTCCGCATGTTTGCACTTCCCAGACAGGTCCTAATGCAACCATTTAGGTGATTTTACCCCCTATGGGCTGGATTGAAATTCAGTGGATTTTAATGGGAGTTACTTTAATGGGAGTTACTTTTGTAACTAATG
The DNA here is from genome assembly GCA_027497455.2 of Sardinella longiceps. Lineage (NCBI taxonomy): Eukaryota > Metazoa > Chordata > Actinopteri > Clupeiformes > Clupeidae > Sardinella > Sardinella longiceps. The sequence continues at coordinate 26,247,598 of JAODXP020000028.1, read as the reverse complement.
TACTTTGCACATTTCCTGTTGAAATAAACCAAATAAACTAAACTAAATGACAAACAAAAGATGTCAAAAGGGATTGTCAAATCACAAAGCTACAAAACCCACATTGCTATAATATCATGTAAAACTATACTCTAGATTAGGGCTGTAACGATACACCCAACTCACGATTCAGTGCGTATCACGATTTTTGATCTACGATTTGATACACGCCACGATTTTTTAAATATATCTTTTTGATAAACGTTTATGGCTAGAATAGGTTACAAGAGGCTACCAATATATTTTTTTTAAGTTTAAAAATAATAATGATATTGTTTTGAAGCTTGGACGCACCATGGCATCATATCATGTGGTTATTTTCTGGACTGAAGGGTTGCAGAACTTTGAAAGGGCGTATCACAATACTGCCCTCTTGTATCACGATACAGTATCGCGACTGTGCGTATCACGATTTCTCGATTCGATACAATATCATTACAGCCCTACTCCAGATAGCTTTCAGAAAAATGAGAATTTGCCCCTGTGCTTTGCTGTTGCAGAGGGGAAGAGCATCAAACAGGATGAGGCGTCGTCCATTCAGCACTCGGCCCCTAAGAAGGACCGCGAGAGTCCTGAGATGAACGACTACGAGGAGGAAGGAGACCTGCTAGAGGACGAGGAGGAGGAGGTGAGAAGAGTGTGTGTGTGTGTGTGTGTGTGTGTGTGTGTGTGTGTGTGTGTGTGTGTGTGGGTGACATGTTGTTCAAGCTCCTGGCTAGCATGCTATAATCTGGGGCGTTATGAGTATTAGGCCTAAAACTGCACTTGCCCTAGGTCTAGAAAGTATTGAGACACACTACACTTCCACGTAAGCGTGCAAAACTGAGTGTTGGGGCCAAAGTGGTACCAACTGGTAGAAATGGGACAGGGCCTCAGTGTGCTTGTGTAAGTGTCTGTGCATTGAGCCATCTCTCTCTCTCTTTTTTTTCAGATTAAGAGTCGGGGGAGAGAGGAGGATGAGGAAGAGGAGGAAGGGGAGCAGGAGGAAGGAGAAGATGATGGCGACAGTGCCAGTGGAGAGCACTCTTAAACACACACACATACACACACACACACTAACATGCAAACACACACACACACACACACACACACACACACACACACACACACACACACACACACACACACATATACACACATTTTGCCCCGTGCATCCAGCTGAAATATGGCATTCAGATACCCAGGCATGAGCACCCAACACACATCAACCTTAAAAATGGCGCAGAGAGCATCGTGGTCTTGCTCACGTTAGTGGTCTGCGTCCCGATGGTCCGGCTGCAGTTTCTTTCTTTTTTTTTTTTTGTTTTCTTTTGCTGCTACAAACACAGACCTGAACGTTTGAGGGTGGCCCCGAGAGAGTGGTGCTATTTTTGGAAGGGAACCATGTAAATACATAGAGAACCGTATAAATACATACGCAACAGTCACAAAGAGACACATAGGACACTTCAGTCTGCGTTCCACACGTCCGTTCGTTTGTCTGTATCCCGTTGGTTCAGTCTCTCCTTTTTTCTTTTTTTTTTTTTTTTTTTTTTTTTAAAAAAAAGCTTTTTGTTTGTTCTGTTTATTTGTTTGTTTTGTTTAATTTTCTTTGTTTGTTATGTTTGGTTGATGCTAGTGCTCTAACACAGTCAGTGAATTGATGGCTTTGGACTCTTATCTGGGGTGTTTTGGGGGTTCTGGTTGTCCTGGAAAAGGAGTTTTTATTATTTTCTCATACTGTCTCTGGTGAAAAGGCATTGCACTTTCACCATGCTCCCTCTAGGGGGCAGTGTGAGCTTGGATGTTAGCCTGTGAAAATAACAAATGGTGACATTCTATTTGTGATTTCAGAAGTGAATTACTTTTGTGTGTGTGAGAGTGAGAAAGAGGGTGTGTGTGTGTGAGAGAGAGAGAGAGAGAGAGAGATTTTGAAGAAAAGTGTGTGAATATATTTGGATTGCTAAGGAGCAAAATGTCTGTGAAATTAAATACAGAACAAGGCAAGTACATGACCTAACTCTACAGATTTTTGTGCTTGCATGGTATAACATCTGAAGGAGTGAAAAAGCTAGTGGCATTGACAATGCGTTGTTTTCTTTTAGTTTTATTACTGCTTTTGTTCGTCTCCATTGTTCTTTGGATTGTATGTTGAATTTAACTATTAAAAAAACATCCGAAAAGTTGACATGTTTAGAGTATGTTTTGTGTTGATTGTGTTTTCTGGCTTTAAGGGAAAATGGTCAAACAAAATCAGATTGTGTGTGTTGATCTTTGCAGGCTTCACTCTTTTAATTTTCTTTTTCCTGCATGGTGTTTTTTGTCCCCAACGACACGTTTCATGCAGCACAGCAAAAAAACAGGCACTACCTTAACCTTAAACATAAATTTGAAAGGGTAGTGCCTTGAAGGCAGCGCAGCCTGGAAGGCATCGTTGAGGGCAAACTAAAAGACCAAAAAATTATCTTTTTCCTCTCTTTATATTACTCCTCTTTTTCTGTGTTGCCTCCTCCCCCTTTCACTGCGCTCTTTCCATCTCTATCCCTGACTCTCTCTCTCTCTCTCTCTCTCTCTCTCTC
>JAODXP020000028.1:26227501-26240001 GCA_027497455.2 Sardinella longiceps | reverse complement strand
ATTTCCCTCTTTCTGTTACTCGTTTCCTTTTGTTTTTCTTTTTCTGTCCATTCTCTCTCTCTCTCTTTATCTCTCTCTCTCTCTCTCTCTCTCTCTCTCTCTCTCTCTCTCTCTCTCTCTCTCTGTCCAAACAGGTGAACTTTTGATCATTCCATCAATGTCTGTGATTCTCCGCCTAATGCCTTGCAAATGGGTTATTGACAACATTGGCAATGCCATTACACAAATGTGTTGGTCATTAGCGGACTCAATGTCACAGTGTGTACATACAGTGTGTGTCTCTATGCATGTGTGTGTGTGTGTGTCTGAGTGTATGTCTCTTATTTGTGTGTGTGAGAGTGTATGTGTGTGAGAGAGAGTATCTATCACTTATTTGTGTGTGTGTATATGTGTGTGTGTGTGTGTGTGTGTGTGTGTGTGTGTGTGTGTGTGTGTGTGTGTGTGTGTGTGTGTGTAGATACAGCAAGTGATGGAGACAATGCTGACGTCACGCTGGCTGCTGCAGCTGTAAAGTAGGTCAGTCATGCCTGTGATGTCACCGCCTGTGGATTCAGCTCAGTGGCCAATCACCCGGGAGACACACCCCCTCAACTTTCCCCCTGAAAAAAAAAAGATGGATCAGCCCACTCTCAAAACTCACACACACACACACACACACACACACACACACACACACACACACTCACCTCAGCCATACACACATACACACCTCGTATGGTAGTGTGCTCTTGAAGTTATTATACTTCCACAATCTCACAAATTTATAATCTTGGTCTCTTACCTCGTAAACCTATAGAATATGCCTATAGAGTACACTTGCTAAAGTTCCAAAAAGTTGCGCGCACACACACACACACACACTGCAAGTGCTGCAAGTACATTCCACTGTCTCCTGTATCCCCCCAACCTTACCGTGCTCCATCCATAGGGGAAAATACACACATGCTGTATGGCTGATCTTGAACAGCTGTGTGAGAAAAAGTTCTCATCTCCATGTCAGAAACTGAATATACATCACAAATATGTCTGACATTTCTACAATATGTGACATTCTAAATGGTTGGACTACGGTAATGCTACCAAATAATGAGGGTCCTTATTTCACATTGAATATGACTGAATATGAGCGTTTAGAGTATTTGACTATAAATTTTTGTAAAATTGACTCATTCTACCACTCAAGCTGAATCCTCAATTTTTACAGTATATCTGTGTCAGACCTTCTTTGAGGATCTGACACTTTCCATGTTGTTGAATGCATTTGTTTTTACTCCGGAAAAGATTTATGAGCATCATCTTAAAGAGATTCATTTTCAAGAGAAAGGAAAAGGAAAAGGGAGTCAGAAAAGTGGTAACAGCAGGCTTAATGTTTCTTTTTATTTTCTTTTTCTTTCTTCTTGAAAATACGCCGTCAGGTTTACCTGGGACCTCCCTGACTTTGTTGTGTGTTGTTTGTTTACGTTTTGATTGATGTATCACATTGTCCCAAGTTTAGAGACCTGGGGGTATTCCTGCAAAGTCGTTAATGATATCGGCGCTTATGTGATTAAGCCTCGTTTGAAGTAGCGTCAACTTTGACTTGAGGTTGAAGCCATTCCATCAACGCAAGTTAGCTGCGCCTGCCTCTCATTAACTTAAACAAGGCTGTGTGCACGAGCTCAACACTAGACCTAAATAGGTGATTCAGGAATACCTGATGAACTGTCGTAAAATTAAGGCAGAACTAAAGAAACTTTGATATGCATACGTGATCTGTTGAATTTTGTGTGAAATAACTGAATAAATACCCCCCTGCTGTCCAGATTGTTTTGAGTAACTAGATGGGGTTTTAACACCCCAAAGTTACTGACTTTTCAGTAGTGAGGTGTGTCTGGGGTGTAACTTGGAGTAACTTTTTTTTTTTTTTTTTTAATAAAATTTTCCTCAGAAAAGCATCTCGTCCCTTATCCCTTTAAGGCTTCAACTTTTGCTTAGCTCATTGTCGTCAAAATCCATCATCAGTTCAATCAATCAATTCATCACCTCCCCCACCACCACCATCATCTCTATAATCACATCCATAACCCCCATCAGCACCCACACCTCTGGCAGATAGCAGTAGAAAGCAGATTGCCGTAAACCAGCCACATTGCCACAGCAGGGCACAAGCACACCTGCCTCTGTTTTCATCATGGAAATAGGACCTAATCACACAGGCCTCAATTAGGCTCAATTAGGCTTTGTGCTGCTGTCAAACATGCTCGAGATAATGACTTGCGTGCTTGAGCTCCAACTTTGCAGGTAGATGTTTACTGCAACAGCTTTATACATCATTTTTAACTAATTCCAGAAATCCCACATTTTTCCCCCTATTTTCTCCAACTACATATGTTGATATTTTACAGCTTAGCTGGCCCATTTCTATTTGCAAAGATAATCTTTATGATATTGTAATCTCTGCCTTTTCATGTGCTACAGGGATGTAATATACTTGCAGAGATGTGGTATTTTTTAAACATTGCATTCTTTCTTTTCCAGAGGAAAAGACTAATACAGTTTTAGTTTATACAAGGGAAATCTGGTCAGTGTCAGGGGAAGTCTTTCACTAAACCCCAAAGGAAATGACTGGGTAAGGTAGCTGAACCAGTTATAACACCTTCAGACAGATTACATGGGGGAATTTTAAAAGGTTCAGCTTTTATTGTTATCATTTCTCAGAAATATTAACCTCACTCACGTCAGATATAGCACCCCCTCAGGTGCATCCATCTGATGTCAAGTCCATTAAAAGATATTTCAGGACTGATATTGAACAGACGGACCAACCAGGAGATGCGTACGAAGCACCGAGTGGGATTTTTGTTGTAACTCATCTCTAGCAAATTTACAAAACACATCTAACAGTTACATATGAAAGAGACATCTATATTATGCGAGTTGAATCCTGTATTGTGGCAATTATGCCACAGATTCTAGCATTTATGTTTGCTTGGAACATGTGAAAAACCAGAAATCGCGTGGGCTCATGGGATGCCATTGGTATGTTTTGATTTAAGTGGTTGAAGTAGGATGACGGACAAGTGGTTTATCTAAGTATATGTAAAGATTTTTGATGACACCCGGTCTTCTGAAACAATTGTCTTATCAAGCAACATCAGATGCATGCACCTATGGGAACGCTGCATCTGACGTGAGTGAGGTTACAGAAACATAGCATTTGTTAAGCAATGTGTACAAGTGAGGGTGTCAATCAGTCCACACTCAAAAATCCAAACTTCATGCATGCATGCAACTGCATGCTAAATAGGTAGATCACTGCTGGTGATGGATTTGGGACTCTATAATTGTGTTGCATATTTCAGTTTTATAGTATAGACTACTGGATCCTTAACAGGGAACTATCCACCTTATACATTCTAATGAACTCAATACCTAAAAATCAGAAGTGTCAGATTTTCATTCACATTGAAGTTCAAAGTTATTATATTCATAATATTCATCGAAGATGGTGGCTTTCATTGGCGTCATAGGTAAATGACCAACGATCAAACCATGAGAGTGTGTGTTTATATGTGTGTGTGTGTGTGTGTGTGTGTGTGTGTGTGTGTGTGTGTGTGTGTGTGTTTGCGTGCGTGTGTGCATGTGTGTAAGAGTGTACAAGGGTATAGTGACTTCCTGTAATAAATTGTTTTGAAACATTCCATTTGAAGCATTCTGCTGCTCCAGCACCTGCGTTCTCTTTCCCTCTGTGTTCTCTTTCCCTTGGAGACTTTCATTTCCTGTTTCTCTGCACTTTCAATGACTTATTTGTGGGCTTGTTTGGACTGTGTGTGTGTGTGTGTGTGTGTGTGTATGTGTCTGTGTGTGTGTGTGTCCGTGTGTGTGTGTGTGTGTGTGTGTGTGTGTGTGTGTGTGTGTGTGTGTGTGTGTGTGTGTGTGCGAGAGAGAGAGAGAGAGAGAGAGAGAGAGAGAGCATATGGCCTGTCCCTGCCCCAATATTTCTTATCACTGCACAAGGGAGCAATTTCCTTTTTCATTTTTGAAAATGATTAAGGAGACCAGAAATGTTTATCTTAAATGTCTTTGCTGTGAGAAATTGCATTGTCACCTGTGTGACAAGTTACAGAAATGTAAATTCCTAATTTTGTTTCTAATTTCCTTTTCATAACCAGCCCCTTGGTCTACGCATGTCTTTGTACAATGGTCTGATCTCAGCTATTGACAAACGATTGCTTGCTGAAGATGTTTAAATTCAAAATGATTGGTTAATCAGGCCCTGACTGATAGCCTATCGTATTCTCACGCTGCATTCTTTAAGTGCACTGATTGGCTCAAGGGTCGATGCGAACAAGGTCAATGGCCGGATTCCCCGACCCTCGAACGAAGAGAAGCATAGACCGAGGGGCTGGTTATGACCAAGCTATTGGTATAGAAGTTTTATTTGTTTTAAAATATTCATCATCCTGTGCCAAAAAGATCATGTAAAAGGCTGTTGTGAATTAGAAATTTCACTGAATTTCGATTATTTTTAACCTTGGACTGGCCAACTTACCTTCATGGCCCAAATGCATCATACGTGACCAAAGCCTGATGAAGACCTTAACAGGTCGAAACGTTGCTTTATGTTTCTAATTCAATAAAAAAGCCTCTTTGGGAGAATGCAGTGTGCGGACGACTATTCCTCTCTTCCCAAAAGCATCATAACAACCTTTTTGAATGAAAGAAAGAATGAATGAATGAAAGAATGAGTGAATGAATGGATGCATTTATTATATATTTAACGGATGCTAACAAGCTCAGATAGCTGGTGGCAGTAGCCTATGTGTAAATCCTCACAACCTAATCCTTCAAGAACTGCTTGTGACCACTTGTGAGTTGGAAGCCTGTGCTTTTCAGCCGCTTGGTTAGAGTGTTCGACTCCCATGGCGTGAGTTAGTTGTTGTTGACGGAGAGCCAAGTTCGAGACCTGAGTGCAGTGAGAACTGTTCCGGCTAGATCGGTGCCATGACCCGGATGGGAGTGAGAATTTGGGCGGTGAGTGTAACGGATGCCGGCTAGCTGGCGGCAGTACGTGTAAATCCTTTAAGAACTGCTTCTAACAGCTGAGTTAAAAGTCTCGCTTTTCAGCTCAGTGGTTAAAGCGTTCGATTCCCAGGTCTTTGTAGTTTACGGGAGTGACAAGTTTGAGACCCGAGTGTGGTGAGAACAGCCCTGGCTACATATACATAATGAGGGGATGTTTGATCATGAGGGGATAATAGTGTTGCTTATTTATTTATTTAAGTTATTTTACCAATGCCTTCCTTAAAGGAGAAATTTGGTGTGATAAGGACCCAAAGTATATTGTAACATCATAAAAAGTTGGAACACTTGCCGGTATCAGAATTTTGATACGTTCTTGCAGGCTGGAGAAAACCACTTGCAAGTTGTAGCTTCCAGGGGCACCCAGCTAGGTGTTAGTATAGCCAAATTGCTGTTTTAAGCCATAGAAAGGCTCAAAATAGCCCCACACAGTTCCAACATTTAAAACTAGGCATTGAAAACTTAGTAATTGTGCAGATAGATACTTACCCCCTAGCTGGGTGACCCCGGAAGCTACAACTAGCAAGTGGTTTTCTCCGGCCTGGTCAAACGTCTCAAAATTCTGCTCCCCGGCAAACATTCCAACTTTTAATGATGTTGCAATATACTTTAGGTCCTTATCACACCAAATTTCTCCTTTAAATTCAAATAGCTGAATTGGATGAAATGCAAAGTCCTGTCATGCGTGAAAGACATGCACATTGTAGTGACAATATTGTCCAAATTAATTCCTATCTGTTCTTCAGAGCCCCATCATGAGATTCTTTTCCCAGTAGAACCAGACGGCGTTTCCCTGCCTCTCGGGCTCGTGTTGCACGCACGCAGCTCTCTTCTCGTGCGAGTTGGCATGGCCTAGTGAGACAACCGGGACAATTTGGTCTCTGCCAGATCCTGGGACCGCCACAGCCAGAGAGGGTTGGATGGTGCACAATGGCAATCTGTAGTTCGGTTGAATGGGAAGGCATCCCTGCATCTGATCCAACGCACCCACCCACGGGAACTGAATGTATCTGATCTGGGTTCTTTAACAAACCCAATTCAGTGGTTATCTGATAGCGAGTCAATTGGGGCAGTTGACAACAAAGTGTCCCATCTTGTGAAAGTCACTGCCCATTCACCACAACAATCAGGTAATTGATTTAATGCTAAGTTGACAAGTTTTCACATAGAGAGATTTCATCAGCTCTTTTGATTAAGTAGTTTACAAAGCTATACTGGAAGTTCAAAAGGTAGGTTTGCGCCTTTGACAATACAATACCAGGGCCAAACTTCCTGGCTTGGCCAACAGTTTCTTTGAAAAGACCAGCCGTATGTTGTCAACACATTAGGCCGTGGCCTTATCAAATACCTGATTACGTCTCCGATATCCACTCACTCCTAAAGGTCGGGCCACCGTTTAACTGCCCGGCGGCTTTGATAGAAAACATAACAGCTAGCGTTGAGGAAATGGACCCGTGTGTTTCCTGAGCCAGTGTTTGGACTGCAACGGGTTGTTCTGATAGTCCATTGTGTCACAGCTGGGCAACTCTAGCTCAGCCAAGTGTATTTTTACATTGCCATGAGGCGACAGACTGGCCTGTGCCAAAGTCAGGTCCGAACAAATGGGAATACCCCTCAGTAACACACACACACACACACACACACAGATACAAAAAATCCTATAAAGAGAATCAATTAACAACTTAACATGACAAAAACATCAAAATTCTACCTTGAAGCCTGATGATTCACTATAAACTAGGGAGCTCACGTTTCAAGGGCACAATTCACAATTTACACATGAGCACAGCACCCACGACAAAGCTGTTTATTTTAGAAGCATGTTTATTTAAGGCAAGCGTAGGCTGGCTTCTTTGGGATACTCTCCTTTAAGTCTAAGCCATGAGTGGGGGCTCTGTGTTTGCTGAGTTATATGGGTCAGGCTGGGTTGTTCTGGGTTGGATCTGTGCCATGACTCCATATACTTACTGTACCAGTGAACATAATCAAGCCACACTTTTATTGGCAATCAACAAGGTTTTAGAACTCCATAGATGAAATTCAGAGTATGATATTGTAAAGATTATTATTACCTCGGCCAAGGAGGTTATGTTTTCGGTTGTGTTGATTTGTCTGCTTGTTTGTCTGTTTGTCGGCAGGATAACTCGAAAAGTACTGCACAGATTTGGATGAAATTTTCGGAGAATGTGTATATTGGGACAAGCAAGAGCTGATTAAATTTTGGTGGCGATCTGTGATCCAGAACATGATATGGAATGTATATTGTGTCTGTGACCACATTGCCTTGGCAGAGGTCTGTGCTCTCTGAGCGCTTTTCTAGTTTATTTACAAATGTAATGTAGGTTTTTAGTTATGCTTTGCCATACTATTTGGTGAAAGAAAAAACCTTCTGGAAATCTCAAACAGACGTTCATTCCTCATTACTGTTTTGTTGAGCGCTATCTATCCAGTGGCTGTTTGTTCAAATACACCTGCCTGGTGTAAATCAAAGTTATTTCAAGAATTTGACATTATAAGTGTAGTTTTACAGGTGCAGACTAAACAAAAAGGAAAAAAATTGGGGAGGGAAATTGTCAATGTTGGTATAATGTCAACAATGTAATTTTTCAGTTGAAAACTTAATCACAAGACGTTTAGAGGATTGTTGTATTTTGTGACAGACTAGTATGCAGAACCATTTTTTTCTCATATTCTGTGGCTCTTTATATTTTGGACTGTTTCAAATTTTGTAAGAATGCTTTAAAATGTGTGGACTGTATGCATGACCAATCTTCTCAAATATTTCTGTCTGTGCACTATGACATCCTAAGGACTAGACATGGTTTGTATGAAAGTGTATAAAAAAGAGGACATGGCCTTAATTGTTGTTGGGGTTGTTCACAATGTCACCCTTTACTGTATTTTGTGTCAAACAGCACTAAGAGGGTTGCAATTTTTTGGCCACAAATTGTCAGTAAATTTGCGTATATTTGCAACATATAATGTTGTGGGGCAATATTTTGTAATGCTACTATTATTCCTAGCCAAGACCATGGGCATATTGGGTTGAGATCTTGAGCTGTTGATCTGCTCAAGGTTCCTTCCTAAACAACAGCACCACACGGGAGACCCTTTTGCTCTTGGGTGCTCCTTGCACTGTCTGTAAAATCCCTTGAGACAATTGTATTATAACTGATGCTTCACAAAAACTGTAGCCTATACATAATTACACCTAATGAGTCTATAAATTACAGTTCACAAACATAAATTTGCAGGTGAATGGAGGCTCATTAATAAATTATGAGTAAATGGTTATAAAGGCAAGTTGATCCATGGACCTTTTCCACTGCAGCCATTTTTTCCAAGAAGTGACATTCAATGAGGATCTGATTGGCTACATTTAATGAGAATCTTATTGGCTGTCATTAATAACAACTGTACTAACCTTTCACTTCTTGGAAAAATGTCTGCTGTGTAAAAGGTCCTCTGGTGGGGTTAATAGACCACAACAACAACAACAACAACAACAACAACAACAACAAATAGAAAAGGGACTCAGTACACCACACCCCTGTGAAATGGAGTTCATAACATGAGACACTTGGTTGGCATAATTGTACTACGACAACATAGAAGCTGAAATGAAGGATGTCATTTAATGGGCAAGGCACATTTCATTTGGCCAAGGATGTTTCCTGAGGTCTGCCAATGTCAGTGGAGAAACGCCCAATTGACTTAGAAATTAATTTGAGAAGTTTGGTACTGTGCTACCCCAATCCCAGCTATAACTTATCCACAAGTGTACACAGATACTGTACAGTTAGAAATATAGTATGCATATCAGTTGTTATGAGACACTTGGGCCAATCACATGGCTTTCAAAAAAGTATGCCAACATGCCAGGGATGGCCGTGGCTGGGGTTGTGTGTCACTGTGTGCGTTCCACTGAGGGCTTTGCCAGAGGGGATCTCGAGTTTCTCCAGCGGCTGTTTGGAAAAGAGTTTCGTAATCAGCGCTACAGGGAAAAGTGGGTGAGCACTGTCAGAAAGACTTAGGAGCACGTCATGGAGTAAAGATTTCCCACTGCCCTGCATTTTGCCACGAAGACCTACCTCATGTCATGGAACAATTGTAGTAATTTTATATCCCATATTGTCAATTAACTTGAACCTCCTGTGACATGTTGAAGAACAGCCAGTGATCATTCTGTATTCTATTTCTATGTTTATTGGAGGAATCTAGTTTTTGTTTGGTTGTTTGATTTTTGTTTTTCAGTTAAGATTTGTTTCCTAAGACTTCAGTCAGCCTTTTTTTTTTTTTGGTGATTTTGCCTGTGACATAATGGGTGATGCCATGATACTGCAGACATTAGCACAGAAAAGAGCTCTGTTTTCCAGAAAGAATGGGCTAAGGTAATCTGGGGTTGTGGCAGCCACACCCCCTTTTCATGTCCTTTCGCCAAATCAGTTCTGTTAGACGCTGATAAGAACAGCAAACTACTGCATAGCCTGTGGGGTCTGGCCAGAATACACACACACACACACACACACACACACACACACACTCTCACACACAGCCTTATCCCTTCACACTACTGTATTTGAAAGTCCACCGCGAAAAAAGATAGGGGATTTAAAAACAAAAAAGGAGTAAGTGGCAACTCAGAATCAAGCCCGTATGAAAAGGTCGGTATAAAAGATATAGTGTCGCTAAATGGCAGGTGAAACTATATGTTAAGGCTACTTGTGACCTATGGTCAAACCACTCGAGCCAGTCATTTCAGCGCACCAATGCACTATCATCACCGTCACCAGGATAACCTGGCAGACCAAATTCGAAATGACATTTTGTAGGTGATAATCGCTCAGACCCAGGTGCTCGCCATCGCCAAGTTGTGAGTTTCCTCAGCACACTTTCAGCAGAGACTGACAGTCGCCGTCGCATCTCCATAGTATTCCAACTTTCCTCTTTGTTATGTCTCGAATCGCAGGTAAATATATAAGTTGGCAGAGGTTCTAATCGCCTGCTGTTTTCCCCAACCGAGCCTAACCCACAGCTGTAACCAGAACCTTGGAATGCGTACACGTTTTGTTCCACTAGCGCCTTCAACAACGAGAACCTACCATTTCTGAAAATAGGGGGAGTAAATAAACGTCTCACATTTATAGAACCCAGTCCAATTATTTTACGACATCAGATTTGTTTTAGTGGAGGCGCATGACACTGATTAATCTTATGTACTCCAAAATTTAAAGCAGACTTAATTTCAAGTTTCCTATCTTTTTTTTGCGGGCTGTTGAGACCCCCCTTTCTTTTTGAAAACTAACTTCTACCGTGTTACTTGATTGACGGCTCCATATTTTCTGTTGGATTTTTTTTCTGTTGCTCGAGAAAGGAGGAAAAAAACGGGGATAATTTTGAGAGGGAGAGAGAGAGCGAGCGCTGGAAAAATAACGACGGTGGTGGAAAGTGAAAGGCAAGGGAAGAATACTTTGAGCAACTGAAGAAAAAGAAAGGGAAACAACTGCTCCGACGCACTGGAGTCGAAGTTGTGTCTTTTGCACATTTAGTTATTTTGCATTTTCTCCCTCATCACATTTTTTATTCATTTCAAGGTAAGTTAGTCATTAGTCTCTGAATCCTCTACCTAGACTGCATTTGTCGAATCTCAGTGGCCATTTTATGCTGAAAAAGGCTACAAGCACTGTTCATCGACTTATTGGAGTTGATGTGTGTTTTTGTCAATATCTGTTTCAAATGTCTGCGAATGTCTGGTTGTAGCCTATTAATCCCTGGACTGGAGTGCTTCACCCGTCAGATCACGAAGACGCGTCTATTATCCTTATCTGTTTGTTTTCTGAGCAAATCAGTCCTTTTGTTGTGACTGGTGAGAAAATGATATGTCTTGACCTAAATATCTTCTTGCAGTCAATTAGGCCACTGCCAATACCGTTTATAATAGCATAATAACACAACAACAACAACAGCAATAATAATAATTATTATAATTATAATAATTACAATAAAACTATTATTAATCATAATAATAATAACAACAAATTTGGCCGTATGACTGTGTTGGCATGTGAGCGACCGAGATTGTGTTTTGTCTGAGTATATGTATGTGTGTATGCACAGGCATGTTTTTGTCGACGCACGTGTGCTGTTGCCATTGACGGGTCTTTGTTTCCCTCATTAAAGCTCTGTTGAAAAGAGACTGGGGACGTTTAAGAGGGATGAAAGTGTGCAAGAACAGTTCAGTATGAGTGGATATGAGACAGAGTGAAGGTAGCGTGTGAGAATCGCGAGGTGTTGCATACTAATTTGTTGAAAATTGGTAACCAGGCGTCAAATCGTGCCGTCTATAGAAGCAGCGGGCAAAGGGGACAGATGCTGTTGCATCCGATTCCACATAGGTCGATAATGCATAAGGACCGCAATAAGCTTTAGTGTTTTTGGAGGCATTACTCATGGAGGATTATGACCCCATGTAACGAGAACCAAACAATGTTTTAGCGGGGCTTAATTTATGCTTTAACGCTTTTCTGTGATACTTTTGTGATTGATGATTTTTTACATGGTATTTTTGCGAGTATGCGTGCATTACAGTTTGTGCGGACATTTGCGTATACTGATTGTATTTCAACAGAATGTGTGTAGTATACCAACTGAGTGTTTGTGATGAGTAGATATGGGATAGGCTGGGTGGGAGTATGCGCGTCTGTGTGTGTGTGTGTGTGTGTGTGTGTGTGTGTGCGTTGGGGGGACATGGGCTAGACGCGCAAAGATGGTAGCGCTGGCTGTTTGTGCGAGAATCTCGCCAGAGGGAGAATGTGTGTCAATGTCAAACGGAGGTGTGTCGCTCTTGAGGTTGACTCATCGGCTCTCCATGCGCGCTCAGCGCCTTCGCTGACCGCCAAAGACCGACTCGACTCTAAGCATGTATGGAGTAGTTAGGGCGTGAGTGCCTACCATCGCCAGTGACAAGCATTGTAGCAGATGTAGTATTCTTAAATCTGCATTCTAGTTCTTACATTGTAGTAGACGTAGTATTCTTAAAACAGCATTCTAATTCTTACATTGTAGTGACAGTACCACAATAATACACAATACACACAGACACTCATACACAGCAGGCACTCACGCAGGCAGGCACGCACACACCGCTGTCTCGTTCATACTCTTCAGACTGCAGCCGGCTGTTGCGCAGCTGGCGGTATGTGCACCACTGTTGGCGTGACTCATCTCATCCATACAGCATTTATAGATAGCACGGCTCATCCGTGCCTTGAAGCCCAAACCCAGATAGCACTGCGTGGGCTTTCTGACGGCACCGTAAAGACGTGCCACGCACAGAGAGTGCGAGCAAGAGCGAGATATTGGCTCTGTAAGTCCGACTAGTGGGCGAATGTGTCACTGTGTCCATTTTCAGTAGTGTATTTTTAAGGTGTTTTTTTCCT
>JAODXP020000028.1:26180001-26217501 GCA_027497455.2 Sardinella longiceps | reverse complement strand
GTTAGATTAGTTTTCTCACATGTAATACAGAATTGAACTGCTACCTTCTCTATGGCCATTAGGCTCCATTTCATTACAGAATTCAAAATGCATTTGGAGAGTGCAGACCTCCGGCGAGGCAAAATGGTCACTGACATCCCCTAGAGTTCTGTAGTTAGATAGTTAGATAGACAGATAGATGTGATAGCTGTCAGAAGTGAGGAATCCTTTAAAAAAAATCCTGAGTCCAGATCCTAAACCCAAATATCACCACAATTTCATGGGTTCTTCCTTGGGCAAAGACACACCTCAAGTTAAAAAATGTAACTTTTGCTGTGAAGTTGTTAACAAACGGACAAACAAACAAACAGATAAACAAATTCTGGCGGAAACATAACCTCCTTGGCAGAAGCAATCATCAATCACACATTTAAGCCACATAAATACGGTGGTAAAGACGGGACATTTACCCTTGATAACACCAAGCCTATCCACCAAAAATATTGTGATTTATCTATTAATTAATGTTAATGATCGAGTAAAGGCCATTGCTGAAATCTCTATCATTTGGCCATGATGTTATTATTCTCCATTGCACTATCCACCAGTAGGGATGACTGTAACTACAGACTCAGGGCTTTAGCAATCAGCTAAGTGTCTAATGTTCGATACAGCGAATTGAGAACATCTAGTCTGTCGCAGTCAAAGTATACTCGCAAATATTTAATCATATTAATCATATTTTCCCGGACACTTTAGCCTCGATTCCCCGTAAGCCCTATTGCCATGACGCCATTGATGCCAAAGAAAGGAGTAGGCTATTCTAACTGGTCCAGTCTCTTGTCTTTTGTAATGATGATGGAAGCTATGTAATGCTTTTTGGCAGACCTAATTGTGAAAGGAGCATAGTTTTTTTTCTGCAATGTGGAGACGCATTGTCAAGAGCAGAAGGGTAATCTGGCCCCTGTAGTGCAACTACTACCAATTTCTGTTTCAGACAGAGGGAGAGTAGATGTGTATGTGCTCTGTGTGTGTGTGTGTGTGTGTGTGTGTGTGTGTGTGTGTGTGTGTGTGTGTGTGTGTGTGTGTGTGTGTCCATATGGCTGCCCACATATTTTTTATGTGAATGCATTAGTATCAGTGTGTGTGGGCGTATGTGTAAATTATTGTTTGAGTGGTACACATAGATGTGTGTGTGTGTGTGTGTGTGTGTGTGTGTGTGTGTGTGTGTGGGTGGGTGGGTGAACCTCTGCCACCCCTCATCTCCCTCATGTTCTCGCTGTCTTTTTGGAGCTAATTTATTTATCTGCTCTGCTCGGCATTTTTCCGCCTGTGGCTCTTTGGCTGTGTGCCCCACCTCTCTCTCTCTCTCTCTCTCTCTCTCTCTCTCTCTCTCTCTCTCTCTCTCTCTCTCTCTCTCTCTCTCTCTCTCTCTCTCTCTCTCTCTCTCTCTCTCTCTCTCTCTCTCTTTCTATCTGTCTAATCTCTCAATCTTTCAGCACTCACTCTACCACCATAGAATCATGGTCTCTTTCCCATTTCGCTTGTTATTTGTCACTTGTTCCTCTTTCTCTCTTTCACAACCTTTCCTTCTGTCTTTCTTGTTTTTCTTTTTCTTCTGCTCTCTCTCTCTCTCTATCCAACCTCCATGCAAATCAATGTCTTTCTC
This sequence comes from Sardinella longiceps, assembly GCA_027497455.2. Lineage (NCBI taxonomy): Eukaryota > Metazoa > Chordata > Actinopteri > Clupeiformes > Clupeidae > Sardinella > Sardinella longiceps. The sequence goes on along the minus strand of JAODXP020000028.1, from coordinate 26,215,853 downwards.
TCTCTCTTCCAACCTCCATTCCAATCCATGTCTTTCCTCTTCACTTCCATCTCTCTCTCTCTCTCTCTCTCTCTCTCTCTCTCTCTCTCTCTGGTGACAGACGGTCCCCTCTGTTCAGTTTAGCAGTTATTACACGCTCTAAAACACACTGACTCAGAGAAAGCCAGCGAGTGAGAGAGAGACAAAGTAGAGAGAGAGAGAGAGAGAGAGAGAGAGAGAGAGAGAGAGAGAGAGAGAGAGAGAGAAAGAAGAGAAAAGAGGAAGATACAATAGAAAGAGAAACAAGACGGGGGAATATTTTTATACATAAAATCATAGTATGCAAGAAAGTAAGATTGAGGGCATGAAACTAATACAAAGGAGAAAGAGGGTGAGACAGGGAGAGATTGGGGGGGAGAGAGAGAGAGAGGGAGGGAAGAGAAAAGAGAAAGATACAATAGAAAGAGAAACAAGACGGGGGAATATTTTTATAAAATCATAGTTTGCAAGGAAGTAAGATTGAGGGAGGGCATGAAACTAATACAAAGGAGAAAGAGGATGAGGGTGAGACAGAGAGAGATTGAGAGAGAGAGAGAGAGAGAGAGAGAGAGAGAGAGAGAGAGAGGGAGAGGCCATGAAGAGTGTCAGAGTGATGAAGACAGAAATGCGAGAGTCAGTTCAAGTGGCAGTGAGACAGATAAATGAAAAGCAAGAGACAGATTAAATGGATGTGGCAGCGAGAGAGAGACAGATTAAGAGTAATGGGTTGAAGAGGAGGAGAGGGAGGGATGAGAGAGAGAGAGAGAGAGAGAGAGAGAGAGAGAGAGAGAGAGAGGGATGGTTATTAATGCACACTGGTCAAAGAGAGAGAGAGAGAGAGAGAGAGAGAGAGAGAGAGAGAGAGAGAGAGAGAGAGAGAGAGATGATTATTAATGCACAGTGGTCAGCGAGAGAGGGAGAGAGCAAAGAGAGAAAGAGAGAGAAATGCACACTGGTCACTTGTGCCTGTTATCACATGCTCTGTGAAGAGTCAACACTGCTCATCTCTCTCTCTCTCTCTCTCTCTCTCTCTCTCTCTCTCTCTCTCTCTCTCAAATTCAAATTCAAAGAAGGCTTTATTGGCATGACTATGTACAATATTGCCAAAGCACAGTTACAGTATCAATAGAAAGTAATAACAATAATAATGACAAGTAATAATAATATACTTTTTTTTTTTCAAGCGTTTTTCATAATGTGGAGATCATGTAGACTGTTCTCTCAAGATATGGCAGGAATACACATATTCAGAGGCTAGATGTATGCATCTCTCTCTCTCTCTCTCTCTCTATCATCTTATTCATCCTACTGGATTTATTTATAACCACTTTAGTGGTTGAGATTTTCTCCCATAGCCCTTAATATAGAGGGATGCAGCTGTCAGTTGTAATCAGTTTTAATGAAGGGTGATTCATCTGTCACAAACAGTGCAGGATCATACAACAGCTGGCTTTCCTCAGACAATAGATTTATAGTCAACACTTAGTGTTGTTTATGTTTGTATTCCTATCCTGTCTATAATAAACAACAACATTTATTTGTTTGTGATGCTATAGTTTTATTTCTAGCATCATATAAACAACAGAAACTAGACTGAACTTAGAAGTGCATGCTTACCATGTGTTGCGTGCTTTATTTTGTGTTGTACACTACGAACAGCTTATGAAAGATTTTTTTTTCTGCATAGCCTGGATTAAAAAAAAAATCAGACTTTTCATACGGTTAGTGTTTGTTTGCTATGTTAAAGCCGTTTGTGTGTGTGTGTGTGTGTGTGGGTGCGCGACCTGTCACAGTTGTGATGGTGGACAGACCATTGGGTTCAAGGGAATTGATGAATGGTGTTATCACATTCAACCTCTCTCTCTCTCTCTCTCTCTCTCTCTCTCTCTCTCTCTCTCTCTCTCTCTGACTGCTCTGTCTGTTACAAGAGCTCCAGGCACAGACAGGATGAAGGGAAGAAAGGATAGAGGGAGAGGAAGGAGGAGAGAGGGGGGGTGGGTTGGAGAGAGATAAATGATGAGAGTATTGGGAAGAATAATTGCTGGATAGATCAGTTTGTAACACACACACACACACACACACACACACACACACACACACACACACACACACACACACACTATGGAGGGTGTACAGCACATGCCCTCAATTAGCACAGCATAGTCACACTTAAACTTACTGTATGTTTGTCAGACTCAACATAACGCTTCATGCATCATAAACTCTACTGACATGCAAACTGGCACACACACACACACACACACACACACACACACACACACACACACACACACACTTTCTCACATTAGCCCAGAAGGTTTAGCTTGTCATGTACACATTCAGGTAAAAAACACATTAGCGAAATGTACAGAAATATATTTTTTACTTTTGATAAACTGTATCAATTAAACTCCAACTGGATTGTTTGGCTTGACTGTTCTTTTTACTTCAAAGTAAAATCCAGATTGCACTTTGATAAGTATTACTTTGAAAGTATTATTAACAAAACTTTTGCATATTATTGAAGATAGACTTAGAGGTTTAGGTTCAGGTTTTGCGTCTAAGCTTTTCATATACAAATATGTAAATATGTAATCCGGCCTGCTGAATAAATTACTACACATAATGTACTAGTAATATATGTTACACATAATATATTATGTGTAAATCCATTGCATTAAGGTTGTCTATTTTTAAAGGTCACAAATGAATAATAATAATGATACAACTGCTCAGAAAAACAAGGCTTTCTATTCCATTGGAAACATGGATCAAGTAATATACTGCAGCTGATACTTCTCTGTCACTCTTTCTTTCACTTCCATCTCTCTCTATCTACTCTCTCTCCCTCCCTTCTCTCTCTCTCTTTCTCTCTCTCTCTCTCTCTGGTCTTGATTAATTATTCTCCGCAGTAATCTCTAATTAAGTTTGTGAAATTCCCATAGAATTTTCAAATCCCAGAGGAGCGCCATGTGCTCGCCATGTGTGCGTCATGATGACATTCAAATCTGTGCCTGTTTTTCTGGACTCCGTGTGTGTGTGCGTGTGCGTGTGCGTGTGTGTGTGCGTGTGTGTGCGTGTGTGTGTGTGTGTGTGTGTGTCTGTTTAATGTTCTGCTTAATGTTCTGCTTAATGTTCGTGATGAAATTCAAGTCTCTAATTTCTTTTTTTCTTGTTTGTGTTTGTGCTCCAGGAGACAGTCCAGGATCGTCATGACGACTGAGATGCAAGAGATCGCCATCACAGAGGAGAAGCCTTTGCTTCCGGGTCAAGCTGACCCTGCAAAGGTGAGAGGGCAGGTCACTCAGTGACAGGCATGCTTCAGGCTTCTGTGCACAAACACACACACACACACACACACACACACACACACACACACACACACGCACACACATGCACACATGCACACAGCACATATTCAGAGACACTGACACACAAATTTTGTGTCATAAATATCTTGACATCCAGTATCACACAAGCAGCCACAGCACATATTCACACACACACACACACACACACACACACACACACACACACACACACACACACACACACACACACACACACACACACACACACATACACATGCACATGCACACACACACACACACACACACACACACACACACACACACACACACACACACACACACACACGCACGCACACACACACACACACACACACACACACACACACACACACACACACACATAAAGGCAGTTAGTCTTTCTGAAAAAAAAGTGTACATGGGTTACAAACAAGCACACATGCACAGTGACCAGCCCTTTCCCTTCTCTCTCTCTCTCTCTCTCTCTCTCTCTCTCTCTCTCTCTCTCTCTCTCTCTCTCTCTCTCTCTCTCTATCCTTCTCTCGCTCACAGAGTTGCACATTCATGCTCACATCATGCACAGACTGAAATCATTTGGACATTCACATACATACACCCACCCACACAAATACACACATGCACTCACACACACACACACAAACAACACACACACACACACACACAGAGAGAGAGAGAGAGAGAGAGAGAGAGAGAGAGAGAGAGAGAGAGAGAGAGAGAGAGAGAGAGAAAGAGATAGAGAGGGGGGGAAGAGAAGAAGAGAGAGAGATGCTGCAGTGGCTGGATGAGATGAGATGTGTAGAAGTGAAGGATTGACGTCAGAGACCCTCAGGGCTGGTTGAGTCGTGAGCGCTCCATCTACTGCCCCCTGATGGGCAACCTCTGAACTACACCACACAGAGACGCACTTAACCCCCCCCCTGCCACCCCCCACCCACTCCCCAAATCACGCAGACAGCAAACCCATCCGTTCGTCTCCAGCCCATGCACATCATCAACTGCTATGAGCCCAATTAACCAAAGCTGATTGAAAAGAAAAATGTTTGTAAAAGAGCCCACCACATAATTCAATGTGGCCATTATACCAACGTCTAGTCGAGTGATTATCTCCTCGTAATCTATAGGAAGACATCTGGCAGCCTTATACTCACTGGTGATTAATAACTCCATTGACCGAGCAGCCAGCCAGCAGAGACAGTCTTTATTGCTTTGTGATACACACTGTACTCTTCTCACTTAGTGTGTGTGTGTGTGTGTGTGTGTGTGTGTGTGTGTGTGTGTGTGTGTGTGTGTGTGTGTGTGTGCGTGCCTGATGTGTATGCAACACCAGTCAGTGTCTATATACAAATGAAGTGTCTCACTGACTGTAATAACTGGTAATGTTACCCTGTAGGAACAGAGTGTTGTTGCTTTTTTTGTAGCATGATTAATTGCCTGTGAAGAGAGGAGGGGAAAGCTTGGTTCTCGTCTTCTGAGCGTGAACGAATATGAATATTTAAAACCATGTTGTGTGAAAAGGGAAAAAAAAAGAAAAAGAAAATGTCTGAGAAAGATCCGGAAGGAAGAGAAGAAAAGAGAAGAGACAGAGAGTGCCAGACGTGATCACATGCTGTGGTAAACTGGTACTTGTCTGCAAAGCAGCTCATGAATATACAGTATATATACCAGCGCACTGGGATTTTGGACCAACTCTTTGAAGAAAAGAATCTGCACATGAGTAGATATCAAGTTTAGGAGCCTGACAAGCCATACTATAGCATTAAAATGTCTGTACTTTGGATTTAAACTATTTTGCTATTCTGCTAGGGTACGTGTATATTTCTAGTATAGTTCTACTTCTAGTTCAATGAATGGATGGAGTTTTTTGTAACTGATCTCTCTCTCTCTCTCTCTCTCTCTCTCTCTCTCTCTCTCTCTCTCTCTCTCTCTCTCTCTCTTTCTCTTTTTCTCTCCTTCTTTTCTCTGCCAGGATGCTGAGCTAGCGGCACGGATACTGCTGGACCAAGGACAGGTATGGTAGCTAATACATCATGCCGTGTGTGTGTGTGTGTGTGTGTGTGTGTGTGTGTGTGTGTGTGTGTGTGTGTGTGTGTGTGTGTGTGTGTCTATGAATGTTGAGGCAATTTTGGAAATGTGAGTAGTACTGGACACCAAAAACGCTTTTCACATTATAGACTACTTGATGCACATTTATTGTGTAGTATTGAAGTATTGAAGTATTTATTTGGAGGTATTTTGAGTTCAACAAATGGAATAGAATGGAATTGAATTTGTTTGTCCTTATAATTGAGTGGCGTTTAATTAAGTCCATTCTTACCTTATCCCTTAATTTATTCCCATGCGTTTATGCTTTGAAATAAAGGGGCGAGTCTTTGCAACGTGTATCTTGGTTTTATCTTGTGCTTCACATTGTAATATACATTGCCATGACTTGCCTTCAAATGAAGCTGTTTTGAAGAGGCCATATGGTTGCTGATGGTTGGCACAAGGTTTGAGGAGTCAGGATATTTATAAAGCTTTGACATTTGCATCACCTGGCCTTTGTCTATGTCTGTGTCTATATCTCTGTTCCAGGAGCACAGCATTGAGACTCCCCACGGCGTGCTGCATGTAACCCTGCATGGCACAGGAAACACACGCCGACCTGCCATCCTCACCCTCCATGATGTGGGCCTGGAAAGTGAGTCTCTCTCTCTCTCTCTCTCTCTCTCTCTCTCTCTCTCTCTCTCTCTCTCTCTCTCTATCCCTCTCTATCTTTCTGTCTGTCTGTCTGTCTCTCCTCCTTCCCTTCTTTCACACTATCTTGCCACATACCTTAGCAGCAAAAGTTTAAAAAAATTGTTTGTGTGGAATTTTGCTATAAAAAAAAACACTTTAATTCTAGCAAAATGACAATAATAGTTCATTTTGGCCGGTATTCTCGTGCTTAAGTTCTCTTAGCTCCATGCATTTTAGCCTGCAACAAGCACTTCTTTGAACTGTGAGAATAACAGCTTAGTAAATAGGGTCTGACCACTGTCAATCCAGTATTTCCATAAAACTTATTGGTAAAGCCAAACCTGTCATATTTATCAGGAAATTCTAAAAATGATAATTAAATGGTATAATGGTATAAAACTGATAATTAACATTCCTGTATAATTTTGCACATCTTACCAAAAGCCATTATTTGATATTTGCTGGCATTGAGACAACAATGCTGCTTTCACTTTCAACTGTTGCATCATTTTTGCTCCTTCTGGTCCTCCATCATCCAAGCATCCAACCTCAACGTTAAGCACTGATCCTTAGCAGATTGCTATCTGAGTTAAATGAAAATGAGATAATGAACAGGCTGGGGAATATTTTCTAAATGACCTCATCAGTATTCAATCCACATTCCCATAACCTTGTTGACCTTTAATGTTTTAAAAGGGACAGTCATTGTTTCCTTAAAGGTCGATCATTTGCATACTAGACATTCTGAGACAGGCTATCTGCCTATAGTAGGCAAAACAGATTTTTCCTTGCGCTACCAAAAACGCATTGGCATTTATCAGGATGAAAGCGTTTTGTCTGTTGTTTTTGTTTTTTTCATCTGTTTCACCATAAATGACGTGCTAGTTGGGCAATGTCCAGTGATGATGTGAGTGCTATTAGCCAAGATTGGCAAACAAACAGGACTAATATGCTATTTTACATTATCTTAAACTCCAGGTTAGCCTAGCCTAGCAGATGTCCACTGATGATGTGAGTGCTATTAGCCAAGACTAGCAAACAAACAGGACTAATATGCTATTTTACACTATCTTAAACTCCAGGTTAGCCTAGCCTAGCAGATGTCCACTGATGATGTGAGTGCTATTAGCCAAATGAACAAGGCTAATATGCTACTATATTTCCCTTCAGATTAGCCTAGCCTAGCATAACCAGATTTCAAACTCAAATGTTCAATTCTTTAATTCAATTTAATGTTTTAAATCATAGTCTGTAGTTATAACTATGCGGGAGTGTGTTGGTATATCATCTCTCCATCTGTACTGGTAATTAATGTTTACAATGTTCAACAATAAATGCTTACAATTTTCAAACCGCTCACATTCTGATTTACTTTCTCCTATAACTGTTGTATGGCTTTGCTTGTTCACAGCCTTCTTCCAGCTGACAGCTGAATACCCCCTTTCCTCCCTCTCGCTCTCTCTCCCTCTCTCTACCTCTTTTTCACATCTTCTCCTCTCTCTCTCCATCACTGTCATTTCCAATTTGTGAGTCACCTAATTGACGTCCCCTCTACTGCTGCTCTCTCTCTGTTGTTCCCATCTCACAGCTCACCTTTACCTCGTTCTTCACCTTTTCTCCTGTCATCCCTGCCCTGTGTAGTGTCACTCACTCACCATTGAGGCTAGCAAGGGCAATAAAGGAAGAGAAAACAGAGCAGGCTGTTTGGTGGGCATTTGTTTTCAAGATGGTGTTCCAGTGTAATTTTCACAGCCTGGAGCTTGGAGTGTGTCAGACATATACTCACGCTACCCTTTTTTTGTTTTTTTGCCTTCTTTGTTCATCTGTATTTCTAACATCTATCTATCTGTCTATTGTTACATTTTTATCTATCTATGAATCTATCTATGGGGTTCATCTGTATTTCTAACATCTATCTATCTGTCTATTCTATTTATCTATCTATGAATCTATCTATGGGGTTCATCTGTATTTCTAACATCTATCTGTCTATTCTATTTATCTATCAATGAATCTATCTATGGGGTTCATCTGTATTTCTAACATCTATCTATCTGTCTATTCTATGTATCTATCTATGAATCTATCTAGGGGGTTCATCTGTATTTCTAACATCTATCTGTCTATTGCTTTATTTATCTATCTATGTATCTATCTAGGGGGTTCATCTGTATTTCTAACATCTATCTATCTGTCTATTGCTCTATTTATATATCTATGTATCTATCTATGGGGTTCATCTGTATTTCTAACATCTATCTATCTGTCTATTGCTTATATTTATCTATCTATGAATCTATCTATGGGGTTCATCTGTATTTCTAACATCTATCTATCTGTCTATTCTATTTATCTATATGAATCTATCTATGGGGTTCATCTGTATTTCTAACATCTATCTATCTGTCTATTGCTCTATTTATATATCTATGTATCTATCCATCTATCTATCGTTCTTATAATTCTATCTTTTTAGTGATTCGATGATGTGGTGCTTTCCCCGGCAATGCACCCCATCCCCTCAGTAAATCTATATGTGGTGAAGCCATGCCCTGTTTAAATGGTCAATGCAGCTTGTCACACGCTATTAGTGTGACCTATTTCTTGTGCTCTCTCCACCCCCTCTATCTCTCTCTTTAATTTCCCCCTTTTTGTTCTCTCTCTCTCTCTCTCTCTCTCTCTCTCTCTCTCTCTCTCTCTGTGTGTCTCTGTCAGGTAAGAGCTGTTTCTCTACTCTCTTCAAGTTTGAGGAGATGCAGGAGATTGTGAAGAACTTCACAGTGGTCCACGTGGATGCCCCAGGACAGGAGGAGGGGGCAGCAGCTTACCCCAATGGGTGTGTGTGTGTGTGTGTGTGTGTGTGTGTGTGTGTGTGTGTGTGTGTGTGTGTGTGTGTGTGTGTGTGTGTGTGAGTGTGTGTGCATTTGTGTGTATGTGCATAAATTTGTCTGCCACTGTTTTGCATTATTACAGTATGAACATGATGAGTCTACTGTTATCACATACCATATATCACTTAGTCCACTAATAATCATAACCAAAAATGTAACACACACACACACACACACACACACACACACACACACACATGTAGAGTAACCACTCTTTCACACCCACCCAGTCCAGTGTAAGCATTTCCATAATAAGCGAATGTGTCTCTGCGCTCCCAGGTTCCAATACCCAGCTATGGAGACTTTGGCTGAGATGATCCCAGCAGTGCTGCAGTTTTTCAAGTGAGTTCCTTTACATTTACATTTACATTTACATTTATATTTATGCATTTAGCAGACGCTTTTATCCAAAGCGACTTACAAAAGAGGGATAACAATCAAACTGCAACACAATACAAGTGAGTGCCTACTAGGAGTGCCATTTGCTAATAGGAGAGCAAGTGCAAGAGTTTAGAAATGCTAGGTCAATGTATTCCAAGTAATTTAAGGAACTCGGACAAGAGATACTCTTGAAAGAGCTGGGTCTTTCTTGCCATTACACAGGCCCTAAAGCCCACTGTCCAGACTCCATGTTCAATTGAATTTCTCTTTTGTGATTTTTTTTTGCAGAATAAGACATAGCTTCCAGTTAAAAATTGCTGACAACCACTATTATTAACTAGTGAAGCATTCAGAGAGCGCAGACCTCCGCCAAGGCAATGTGGTCACAGACACAATATAAATTCCAGATCATGTTCTGGATCACTGATCGCCACCAAAATCGAATCAGTTCTTGCTTGTCCCAATATACACATTGTCCAAAAATTTCATCCAAATCCGTGCAGTACCTTTCGAGTTATCCTGCTGACAGACAGACAAACAGACAAACCAACGCGACCGTAAACATAACCTCCTTGGCGGAGGTAATTATATAAAACATGAGCAATTCAAAGGTGTATGATCTACTGTAACTTAAATTACTCATTCTGTGTATTTAAATGAATGATCCTAGTAGTATAATCTGAGAATTAGTATTACATATACTATCCTGTATGTGTAACTTTGGTATGAAGGGCTGAACTGAGTCAAGCAGACTCCTGGTAGAGTGTTGATCAAGGCTAACAGCTTGTGTGGAGTGTGGCTTGAGAGCAGGGTTGGTGTGCTGAAGAAACTCTCACTGTGTTGTCCTCCTCCCTCCTGCTGTCTAGTTTCCGGACTGTCATTGGAGTCGGAGTAGGAGCTGGAGCCTACGTGCTCTCCAAATTCACAGTAAGTCACAACATTTTACACACACACACACACACACACACACACACACACACACACACACACACACTATACACTGTCACACAGGAGCCTGAATTCATTCCATGTTTACCGTATACCAGCCTGCATTTTGTTCAAATTCATTCATGCACACACACACACACACACACACACACACACACACACACACACACACACACACACACACACACACACACAATAATCAGTTGTCTTTCCAAACTCTCAGTAGGCCCATGCCACATAGATTACACACAGGCACACACACATACACACACACACACACACACACACACACAAACACACGCTGAGAGAAAGCAATCTCACACTGAGAGACAGGAGTCTGAACTCTGTCCAAGTTCTCAGTGTGTGACTGTGATGCATCTTGAGCTCCATATCAACTCATGCTGTGCTGCAGTTGCACACTAACCTATATAAATGCAGTCCACACCCTGCCCTAAATATACCATGTGCTCTGTTTTTTAACACAAAATGGGGACCTTACTTTGTGAGGACCTCAATATTGCCTTTACATTCTATTCCCTTTCTTCTTTTATCATCTCATTCCACAAATCAAACATAACTCAATTATTTTTTAATCTTTTTTTTTAAATCTTTTTTCTTCATCTTTGCCCACATCAACACATCCGTCCTCTTTAAATTTACTCTCTCTTTTCTCTGCTCTCGGTTGTGCCTCCTTATTGCTTTTTCTGTTCCTCCTTCGATAATATCTCACCCTCTCTTTTCTCTATCCTTCATCTTCCCTTCGTCTCTTCTCCTTCTCTGCCATATCTTTTTTTCTTTGCCCTCTCCTTTCCTTACCCCCCCCCCCTCTCTCTCTCTCTCTCTCTCTCTCTCTTCCACTCCAGTTGAGCAACCCTGAGTTAGTGGAGGGGTTAGTCCTGGTCAACATCGATGCCAACGCCCGGGGCTGGATGGACTGGGCTGCACAGAAGGTACATCTCATCTTCCTCCTCTTCCTCCCTCACTTCCTCTCTTTCCGTCCAGTCTGCCACTCCAGTTATTTCCACACAGAGAAATAGACAGATCTAATGCCGCTTTCCAGTGTCATAGACAGTTTCGTCACCCTAGAATTTTAACCCATTTTATACGATGAAGTGTAAAATTGAAAGTGAAACAGCCACACTGAGTTTGTTCATTTGGGTCGAGTTGACCCTTTTTCATTATGTACTCAAGAAAAAAATTTAAGTAAAAAAGACTAGAGTATCATGCTATGACGAGTCCTTTTAACATTCTAAAAATAGTGATTTGGATGCTTCTGACAAAGTGTCAGTGATAGGCTTATTTGGTTTGGCAGTCAAACTTAAAAAGCGGGGTACCAATGTAAATATAATTTTTTAACTATTTTGTTCATGGTGAAAAGCACTTAATGGCTGCAGTTGTGACTGATCATTAGAATTACATTAGTATTACATTGCATATTCAACATACAGAGGCCATTAAAACATACTCCTGAAGGAAAATGTAGAGAATGTCTACAGTATGTGATATTTTTACTTGTTCGATTAGATACAACCATTTTTCTACTTAATCTGAATGTGTTTTGAGTTCACACTCGCATCCATCTTGTCTGTCTGATTTTCCAGCTCACAACACTGACATCATCCGTCACAGAACAGATCCTGAGTCACCTCTTCAGTCAGGTATGTGAACATCTGTGTGTGTGTGTGTGTGTGTGTGTGTGTGTGTGTGTGTGTGTGTGTGTGTGTGTGTTTGTGTGTATTTGTTTGCGTGTGTGCACATGCTAGATTCTGCATCAGTACCTCTGTAACATTGGAAAGGGGGGATGTTTGAATTCAATGTTTCCCTGTTGGACAGTATGCAGTGTTTGTGTGTGCATTATGTGGTTCTGTTTGTGTGCATGTGTGTGTGCGTCTCTCTCTGTGTGTGTGTGTGTGTCTGTGTGTGTGTGTGTGTGTGTGTGTGTGTGTGTGTGTGTGTGTGTGTGTGTGTTTTGACAGCGAGTGTGACCTAGAAATTTCTGCATATTATTATGTGTTTTAGGAGGAAATGTCTGCCAACACAGAGCTTCTGCAGTCACACAGAGAGAGAATTGCTAAAGCGCCCAACCTGGCAAATATTGAGCTCTTCTGGAGGAGCTTCAACAGGTCTGCAATTTCATATGAATTTGATCTATTCACTTTATCTTTATAATTATATTAATCTATGCTTACACACACACACACATTGCAGTTACAGTACCAATTTTCCCTAAATGTATATTTACATATTTACTAAATCTCACATTTCTTTCATTTTCAGTCGCCGCGATCTGAACATTGACCGCAACAGCACGTTTAAGTAAGTGTTTTCCCATAATTTCTTCCCACAATAATCTGTATTCTTGCAGCCACCATAAACTGTATTATTCTGACCTGCTTTGAGTTAGTCTTCATCCCTGCCCCAGTCACTACCTAACAACCCTCTGCTCTGTCATGTCCTCCCAGATGTCCGGTCATGCTCGTGGTTGGAGACCAGGCTCCATATGAAGAAGCAGCGGTGAGAGTACAGCCTTTGAATAAAAAACAGCCTTTGGGCAGTGGCAGAATCCTAACATCTCCTATGACCCTAACAACCTTCAAAGACTAAAATGGCATAAAATTGCTCGTGACAAATTGCTCCCTGTACATAACATTCTATAATTCGCTTAGATTTCCAGTTATTATTGACCGAATTCACTGAGATAGAACACTAGTGGTCATGTTAGAATTTTAGCAGCTAGAAGCCAGTGTAATTTAAAATTTTACATTTTAAATTATATGGCTACCATTAAAGTTAGCGGTTTTGTTTGACTATGACCCGAGAAGACTTACTGATGGACTTGACAGTTAACGTCAAAAAGTTTGTGTGAGCTTCCTTTTATTGTGATTGTTATGCAAGAGTGTGTATACTTACATTGTTGCCTCATTCTTCCACTGCTCCTTTTCGTCCACTAGGTGGAGTGCAACAGTAAGATGGACCCAACAACGACTTCATTCCTAAAGGTAATAATAACTGTTTTATCAAGAACAGGCAAATGTGGGTGTTTTGTTTGTTTGATTGATTGATAGATTTTACAGATAGTATGGTAATAAACATTATGCCATGTCACAAAGATGATTCCAGACAATGTATACAGTAATTGTACTAATATGTAAAAGTGTTCAAACAAATAAAATTTAAAAAAAAATCAACCAATTTGTTCCAATAAATATTCGAAGAAAAAACGAATTACATAAATGTGGCATTAAAGAGAGAGAGAGAAAAGCTACCCATCTTTTGTCTTTTTTTTGTGCAGATGGCTGATGCTGGTGGAATGCCTCAACTCACACAGGTAAACCAGACCCACTACCAACCCCAGCGGCTCTAGCCCAGCTATTAGCATCCGTAATTAGCTGGCCTGTGGCTGCAGACTGGGACACACATATATTAAAATAAATTAAAATAGATTAAATAATTGAATAAATTTAACTTTGTCTGTTTGTCCACAGCCTGCCAAGCTGACTGAGGCTTTCAAATACTTCATCCAGGGCATGGGCTACAGTGAGTGGGCTGCTTTCATACAAAATTGTGATAATTATGCAAGAATGGTCAATGGTCAACATTTAAACTGTAAAAATCTGGCAAGATCAATTTCTTGATTTACAGTAATACAACCCTAGTAACAACATTAAATGCTAAATTCATCCTAGATACATCTGTATGCTTGGCATGTAGTCTGACTTGGCAAATTGCCCACCATGAAAATTACCAGTTGTGTCAAATGAGTTTATAAAAGCTTTTGATTACTCTCAAATTTATAGACATTACATGACAAGTTTTTTTTTTTTTACTATTTTTATTACTGGTTAATCCCTCTCTCTCTTTCGGTCTCTTTCTCTCTCTCTCTCTCTCTCTCTCTCTCTCTCTCTTTCGGTCTCTTTCTCTCTCTGCAGTGGCATCGTCCTGCATGACACGTCTGTCACGGTCTCGCACCACCTCTCTATCATCCTCCTATTCCATGGAGGGCTCCCGCTCGCGCTCCCGTACCCTCTCCCAGGGATCACAGGGTGGACAACTCCCCCCCAGCCCCTCCCATACCATGGAAGTATCCTGCTGAAGAGAGAAAGAGAGCAAGAGAGAGAGAGAGAGAGAGAGAGAGAGAGAGAGAGAGAGAGAGAGAGAGCGAGAGATGGAGAGAGAGAGAGAGAGAGAGAGAGAGAGAGGGATAAGGTAGGAGGAGGAGAAGAGAGGGTAATCAAGAGAGGAAGGAAACAGGATGAACTCACCACACTCATCACGCTAATCAGCTCATCCGTCCCAAGAGATCCGCCTCAAACTCCATTACACAAGATGACTGCCAAACAGAGAGGGAGAGACTGAGATGGAGACAGTGAAGGAAAGGAGGCTTAGGAAAGAGACAGCGTCGCTAAGATGCTAAGACAAATAGAAGGAAATCAGGTGATGATGACTGAACTGATGATGCTGAGGCTACAAATGGTGAAGCGAAAGATAGTAAGCAAACGATAAGGCGAAAAAAAAGCAAACATGACAAAGTATAAACTAGCATCTAGAACATTGTCCTTATCATCACTTCATCATCCTGCCACAGGAAGGGGAAAGCCAAGCACAGAGGTGTGGAGGGAGGGGCTGATAAAATGAAGGGATAGAAGTGAGAAGAAAAAAATAAAGAAAAGTGGGGAAGCCTAGCAGGAGGTGGTGACAGATAGCGGTGGTGAGGCTCTCTCTCTCTCTCTCTCTCTCTCTCGCTTTCCCTTCCTCCATGTGTTCAGGTGATTGACAGTAGAGCCCTTTAACTGTGTGGGGAGTGACTGGGTACTGTGGAGTGAGTTATGTGTAGTGCTAATCAATAGTAATAATCGAAAATAATAATATTAATAATAAATATGAAGATATTAATGATATTAATAATGTTGATGACCATAACGTTACTGTAAAAGACAAAAAAATAACCAAGTTTCTCCTAATTACATGTTAACTTTTGAAAGCATATTAAATTGCTAGAAAACAAACAAAAAAAGAATAGAGTATGGAAATACTTATAGTGTGTCTATCTACTCTTTATCATCCATTTTTTTTTCTTTATGTGTGAGTTATTTTTTTCTTCCTCTTTTCTTTCTTGCATTTTTTTAAACCGACTGTATTCTTATCCTGTCTTTTCCTGAAGCACGGGAGGAGGAGTTGACAATCAGCTGAAGCCTAGGTGTCATGTGACCCCAGGTTGTGTGCCGTGATTGGCTGCTTCAGACGGAGCCACTCCTCCTCCCCTCCCCTTTGCATAGTCAAAGGCAGTACTTGTCTTCCACTTGCCCCATTTGAAATGACTGTAATTCTTTTTCCTGTGTGATGGGGTTGGATGGGGGTAGTTCAAGGGTTGGACTTTAATTGGGGTTGTTTTTTTGTTTTGTTTTGTTTTTTTCCACCTTTTGTTTTCCGGATTGCATGCTTGCTACTCGCCAGAACGAGAACGAAACGTTTATTATTTTGTATGTTTTTTTTTTTTTTAATCTGATCAATTTGGTGTTGTGTGCTCTGATGATGCGTGTTTGTTGTCATGGAGCCTATATGAAGGATATAAATTGGACTCAGGAAGGGAGGACCCTTTAAAATCTCTTAATAGGGGGTGGGGGGTGGGATTGAGGGGTGTTGTGCTCCACTTGTATGGATAAATAAGGCCACTTGCACAGAGATCAGTGCTTCCACTGCTACTGCTGCTGCTGCTGCTGCTGTTGTCCCCAAACTCACCAGTAGGGGTCACTGTGTTGAAGAAAAAAAAAAAAATTGTGTACAACTCAAACAAACTAACAAAAACCCTATAATCTTGCAGTTTGTTGTAAAACCAACCCCCTACCTCTCCGGACAAACTCAGCTAGGAGGGTCACATTTGCTGACTGAAGAGTAGCCTACCAACAGGTTTTGGGGATATGGTTTGTGCTTCAGCAAGCCAGTGTAGTTAGCATTATAGAGGTCTATCCATGGCATTCAAGTGATTTTAGGAGTTGTTGCTTTAGCAAGTTCACCACAGAGAGGTCCAAGGCTCCTGGCTACCCTGAAATACAGTATAAGGTGTTGTCTTGTATATAGAATGTGGAAATGGTGTGTGTAATGTGTGTATAAACGTGTGTGTGTGTGTGTGTGTGTGTGTGTGTGTGTGTGTGTGTGTGTGTGTGTGCATGTAGTTGCACTTTTGACCCTCTAAGCACAGCAATGAAAGGGATATAAAAGGCTTTCAAGTATAAAGTCCTTTCAACAATGGTCTCCTCTTGTGAACCATATTCCCTCATTGGTTCTTACACTGCCAGAAATGATAGCCACTTAATGTAAGTCACAATCCAAGACGTCTACAGCTAAGGAGCGTATGCCTGGTCTTACAATGGTATATGCAATGGCCATACTTACAGCATTTCAGCAGGATTGACCAATAATTCTCATCATGTACAATTGATGAAAGTAGAAACCAGATTAGAACCTGTTAAACAGTATAATTTAGAATAAATGCTGGATTAACATTTGGCCTGCAATGGTAGACCTGCGACTTGTTCAATCATCTTCAGCACAACACTGCCCAGGGTAATTTTTTAGATATAAATCACCATACAAGGATTTTACTGATTGTGTGTGTGTGTGTGTGTGTGTGTGTGTGTGTGTGTGTGTGTGTGTGTGTGTGTGTGTGTGTGTGTGTGTGCGTGTGTGTGTGTGTGTTTGTCTTGTGGCTACATTCAAGAGTTGTGTATGGTCTTAAGAGCATTATGTTTTCCATTTGTTGTTGGATTGAAATATCTAGTCTATATTCAGATCTTCTTTCTTTTGCTAATTAAATAAAGAAATAAAGTTAATATTCCTCTTAGTTTTGATCTGCTTTGTTCTTCCTTCCTTTCTTTCTTCCTTTCTTTCTTTCATTCATTCTTTCTCTCTGTACAGTCTATGCCTGTATTTCTCCATGGTTCATTATATAGGATAGGTCGAAACCGTAAGATTGCGTAACCCAGCTTTGAGCTGTCTCTGAAGGGCCAGTAGTCATGGTAACATACGTAAACAGTGCCGTACAGACAAAGAGATAATGTACAGTAGGCTAAATGCAGTTGCATTTACCCAACAATTGGGCATCTCTACCAAATAGGGGATGGAGGTGGATGGTGGTCTTGTAATGGTGTACCAAAAATGGGGAAGTGGGGTTGGTGGGTGGGTGGGAGGGAAGGAAGGAATTCACAGTGACAATGGGGTGAAGTCATGTGAATGTAATAGACACCTGTCCCCGTTTTTTTTGTTTGGTTATTTTTAATTAATTTTATTTCTTGGTAACTTTTTTTCTTTTTTTTTAAACCATGCCCATTTACCCCTTTTACTTTTGTTTCCCCCATTTCTTTATGCAAAATGGTTCCTGTCTCTGTGTGCTCACAAGTTAGTCATTAGTGTGATAGATTATGTGTAATATTTTTTAGCGATAGCACTTAAAAGGGAAATAATATAATTAACAACAAAAAAAATGTTTAACAAAAAAAATACAATCAGATTTATGTGTGGCTAATTTCTCTGTGTATTATAATGAACTGAAAAAAGAACTAATAAAATGAAAATGGAAATAGATATTTTTTTGTCTGAGCGTTTTCTTTCTAAGCATGCCAAGTATTGGTGTGAATTTTTAACAGTAAAATACCAACATGGAGATTATAGCATGCCCTCAGTAGCCATAAAACCACAGATAATACACACATAAAACAGCCCCACACAGGGATGCTAGAAAACTACATCATCCTACTTAGAACATTTAAGAAAACTTTTAACGTAAGGTAGGCTATGAGTATTATAAAACAGTCATGAATGCATAGTGAAGAATTTATGATCGCTATGTGTTTGTGTTAAATGTGTGTAGGCCTACTCATAGGCCAAGTAAAGTGTTACCTTCAAAAGACACACACACACACACCATGACTTCCATATTTTGCCTTGTTGCCAGTGTTCCAAAACATCAACAAATATCCAAGTTTGAAGAACAATGACCTTGGTGACCGTAACTGAGGAACTCGGCCTGGTCTTTCCCTCATACACCTAAAACCCGATCATCAATGGAGTTTTGAGTGGGTTGTCAACGAGATGCTGCTCAAACATCTCCACGTCAAACCATTGTTCTAATGGAAAATAGATACAGGTAAAGAGATATTGGAGCACTGTGTTGCACGGTGTGATGGTGTAGGGAGTGCTACAGGTGACTTGCACTTTAGCTGTTAAATATTTGTAATAGCAATATTTTCTTTAGGTTCCTTTTTTTCCATCATTGATTCAGATTGTGAGTAGTCGAAAAGTTGAAGATACTGGAAGAGTCTCAAGAAAATTATTATGGTAATGTATTGACATGTCCATTTGCAATTCATAAATGCCTTTATTAATACTAGCTTACATTATGCCAACACTTTACTTGAGTGTTGATATAAGAATGAAATGAGTCTGTCATAAAAATGACCTATGGATAACAAACGTTAATGACACTTTTTATATGTTCATGACTTACCATTAAGTGTTATCTGGCTTATTGAATGTAAAGTTGTTTCCCTGTAATATTTCTCAATAATGTGCCATGAGAACTGCCTACATTAGTATTTCTATAGTCAATACTATGCAATTTGTAGCTTAAAAAGTGGGTTTTCTTGATTTTTACTGGGATTTTAATTTTTTTTTTTTTTTTACTGGGGACAGACCACCAATATCACTGATTCTCCCTCAAAATCAGGGTCATCTGGTCACCCTAACTTTAGGACAAGTAAAAACAACAATGTTATCAATGTACATGGCACATCATGTTTATGACAAGCGACTCTTATGTTGACAGCATTGAGAAATGTGTAATTCATTCTAATTGATAAATGTACAGAAAATGTACAGTATACATATCACTCACATGTGTGATATGAAGATAAGTCAGTAGTCTACAGCATTACTTTTGTGTATTTTCATATACATGTATATTACTAAACCATCAATGTACTGTAAACTACAATATGCAACACCAGTTTTGTGTCATTGAACTATCATAAAACATGACTGAATTATGCCACACTATGAGATACTATTAGATCATTTTACGACTATTCAAATTCTCCTGCCTCACCACATCTTCTCTCTTAGATGAGCCAGTGGACCACTCTGTTCACTTTACTGCTGGTGTGCAAGGGCACCATCACCTGTTCAGCGCAGTCCACCACATCTGAGCCATCCACCTCCACGTCTGATGCATACACCTCCACGTCTGAACTATCCATCTCCACATCTGAACTACCCATCTCCACATCTAATGTTTCCATCTCCACATCCAATGTATCCACCTCCACGTCTGAACCATCCAACTCCACATCAGCCATGTTTACATCTGACAACTCCACTCAGACATCTTCCTTGTCCATCAGCACATTGAACTCTTCCACCACAACACTTGACCCATCAAGTTACACATCTGATAGTTCCATCACAACCCCTGACCCATCAACCTACACAACTGATTCAACCATCATCACCACGACTTCTGAGCCATCTACTACAGCACTTGTCTCATCTACCCCGACACTTGTCTCATCCACTAGCACACCTGAGAACACAGGCACCACCACGACTGCAATTGTCACCACAGGTGTATCTACTAGCTCTACTAGCACTACCTCTAGCACACAACCACCTACGTCCAGTACTACGACTGTTTCAGTTCTCACAACAACAGCAAGAGTTACAACAACCAGAGCTGCATACTCAACAACTACAAACCCTACTGTTACCACCACATCAACATCTACAACAGCCAGTGCAGCCATAACCTCAGGAGCAGGATCTGCTAGCTCATCCAGCTCACAATCTGCGACCACATCTGCAGCAACAGGGTCAGCTGGGGCTGTTTCCACAAGCTCAACTGTATCTGCAGCCAGTACTACCCCAGGTCCACACGACACTGCTTCGACTGCTAACTCCTCTAGCATCAGTAACAGCAGTACTGTGTCTATAGCAGCTAATTCTACTTCAGTTAGCACTAGCAACAGTGGGGCTAATGGGAATGGAAGTTCTACCCTGTACACCACAGCTATGACTCTCAGCTATGGTAACAGCTCAACCTCAGCAACAATGGGAACCAACACATCTCAAACAACAGTGTCTTCCTCACCCAGACTATTCACTTGTCAAATGAGCCGGATAGGTAAATACAAAATACAATATACATTCATTGATAAATGAAATAGTGGTAACACTTTCACTTGACGGGTGTGTACATAACACATTCATAGCAGCTTTCATAAAATGCTCACAAAGCATTCATGACTGTTTTCATGAGACATGACTCCACCTTCATACCCAACCCTTCATAAATGTGGAAGATACAATGTCGATAACCTATCAAATATACAAAAAAGTCCAGTGGTCTCAAAGCAGCACTGCCATTTATGCTTGTCACCGAGATCATGTCACATCTGAATATTTCATGAATATCTTAGGAAGTCTACTTCAAATGTCAATTTACTATACAGGTTGCAAAATATTCATAATCATTCATCTGAGTTTACCACTGAGAGGTAAACAAGGGCTGACCAGTATTTGTGGACCCTGATGTATCTGATATTACATATTCAGGTAACAGATTAAATAAATAAATAAATAAATAAATAAATAAAGCTCCTGTCCAATGGTCTCAAAGAAGCATTGAAGTCCTTGATTTGAAGTCAAAACAGAGTAATGGACAAATGCACAGATCATGAGCAAGCATCTAATTTAAATGTAAAAATATATCACCTTGGGGTTATTATAATATTTTTTATACCATGTGAGTTTTGTGAGCATTTTATGAAAGCTGCTATGAATGTGTTATGTACTCACCCGTCAAGTAAAGTGTTACCGAAATAGTTAATGTGCAATAGTTTTTACATATATCTACATATATACTGTAGGCTACTTGCATGCTCATTATGCACAAATGTTTGCAGGCTTAGATAATTATACTTATTCATATGCAGACCCACATACATAGTTGCACACATACAGTACATACACACACACACACACAAGGAATGCCAATGAAAATAGTTATTTCTTTCTTTTTTTTTTTGCAGGTCTTTCTCTGGTGCTGCTTCTTATTTACCTGTAGGTGAAGTTGGAAAATGTGCTGTATACTCAAACGTTGGATTGGATTGGGGGGATGATAAGTGTCTGGGAAAATAATACATCTTTGTGCTGAAATTGTATATCATGGCTGTCTTAAACAGCAAGTGTCTTGTTATGAGATAGGCTTACTGTAATAGGATGTTCACACATGAGGAATATCAGAAGGTAGGACTGCAGTGGACTTCAAAGGAGAAAGTGCATCAAATGGACAGCAATTTTATTGGTTTGTTTATTGTTCTGATTGGTTGTAGCCTGAGCCATAGAATGAACTTTCTTTGGTTCTGGTCGTGGGGCTCCGAGGATTAAGCTGCGGTGTCTCCTTCCTCACCAGTCTGGCTTGTCATGCAACCAAGCAATACATTAAAATAAAATATTAATTTGTTAAAATGTGGATATACACTTTTACACACTTTTTGGACATTTTAAATTGTTTAAAACCTTCACTTTATTTCAGAAACAGCATTATAACCACCATAAATTACAATCAGATAATGTAGAATATCAATTTCCATATTAAATGTGTGATAATAATAAATTTGAATATGCTTTTTTTAAATTTATTTTTTGTTTTAAATGTCAATTAAAACAATGAATGAAAAGTAAATATCAATAAAAGTGAGCAATAAACAGCATAAATACATATGACAAATGTCATAGTCTACTACTGTATATTTACAGCTACAGTTGTGGTAGATGTATCACAACTTAAACTTTTAGACTTTTAAAAGCCTTTGAGATGAATCCAGCAAGTGAAAATCTTGTGTTTAGAGAAATTATTTCAGTCAGTCCTACCAATTGTAAATTTGCCAGTTCTTCTGCCACATGAAAGGGATGTTGCAAAACATATTGTAGACCCACTAGAGTGACTATATGGTTCTCAGTAACTGTCACTCCCCCACCCATGTCATCAGCACTTTTCAGCTTATTCAAGGCCTCGTTAATGTTCTTCTTTAAACAGTTGTACACATGTAAACGCACACAGAGTTGGTTCCTGAACACTGTGATTTGTCCTGTGAGTGGATCTGGCCCTGTCTTAGCCACAAGCTGCAATGCATCTTCAGTGAGATTCATGATATGCTCCATAGATTCAGCAGCTTTTTCAAGGTCTCTCAAAGCCTCAAGTACATAATTTTCTTTCTTCATGTGCATAGTTGATAGGGCACGGTTGTACAAAGCAATGAAATCTTGATCATTTTCTTCCAATGCTTTTGAGTATATTTCAATGCTCTTGTCAAGACACTTTTCACTTCTTTGTTTATTTCCATGTCTGATATAGAAAGAAATAGCTGAGGACGGTGATATCTCTTTTTCTAGGAGTTCTTGGGCATTTGCCATGGCCTTTTTCATCTTACATTGTAATGTCTTTTCTGATTCATTGTCATCAAAACGCATCAGAAGCCATAGGCCCCAGCACTCATGCATTGATTCAACAATAGAATTGAGCATTTTGCTTTCTTTATGCTTCTCATATATTGCTTCTATCAGGTCAAGGTAATTGGAGAAGAGGGTTTCCTTCTTGTTCATTCTTGGAATGTTCTTTTCCAGGTAATATGACATTCTTTGTTTCACAAGGTTGTCTCTTGCCTGTTTTGCATCTGCAATTGCGGTTTTGCGGTCTGTTGTCATTTGGCTCAACAGATGATCGAGAACTGTTTTCAACTTTTGCCATGCCTGATTGTCTGAATCACATTTTAGCACTGCCATCAAAGCTTCACTTAGCTGCTTAAGTCTGTCTGAAATATTTGGTCTGTTTGATTGTGCTAATGTTTCCATCTCTACAATGACTGATCCTGAAAAATGCCTGGCACACATGATTAGCTGGGCAGAGCCTGGGTTTCCCTGGCGTCCAGTACGACCAAAGGCCTGCTGCTCTACCCTGATATTCAAGGGTAAGAAGGTTTGCAAAACAAAGTCCTCCGGCATTATTGACTTCATCACATACTTTAAGGTCTGTTCCTCTGCCAGCCAGATTTGTTGCAATTATGACATCACTTTGTTTTAGGGTTTCACCAATTTCAGAGGAGTCTAAGTTGTTGTCTGTGTAAGATTTAACTTTGACTCCTGAGAGAGAATCTTTAATCTTTTTCTTAATGGTTTCAGCCCGGTTTATAGTCTCACAGATGACCAGTACAGCTCTTCCACCTAGAAGAGAATGAGGTTTGACTTTTTCTTCAACAGCCCTGCAGATAGCTTCCAGCCAGCCAACCTCTTCAGTCAAAATTTTGCCCTCTTCTTCAAAAAGCTTTCTCCGTCTGAAGGTAGGCACAGTGGAGGTATGAATCCCTTCATAGATTTCTTTAAGCATTTCAATTTCCTCTCTATTTCCCAGTGTTCCTGTGACACCGAACAGCTGGTTTCCGTATTTCTTAAAGAGCCACACATTGGACATAAAGTTTGTGATGAGGGTCATGTCACTCACTTTGGCCTGATGCTTCATTTCGAGAAACTGTTGCAGACCATCACTCCATCTCATATTGTTTTGTACAACGCCTGTGCATTGATAGTCTACAGGGACCACAGTCTCTCCATGTGCAACATACTCATCACCTAAAGCCATCTCTGTTGCTCTGAAGGCATTTTCTATCCACACCCGTAACTTCCCATAGATTAAATGTTGAAATCCAATAATGTGTGAGTCTTCAGGTGTTTTTTCAGGATGCGTAAACTGGAGATTTTTCCTGATATTTTGTTCCACCCAGTTGATAGAAGTCTCCTTGTTAGGGAACAACTGTCTGCATAGACCTCCTTCAAAAATCACTAAACCAATCTCATTGCGATCTCTATGTTCTGCTCTTCTCAGCTCCTTTAAATGTCCTTTGTTTTCCTCTGAAAACAAACTGAAGCAATATTCTGGAATTTGTGTTTCAACCAATCTGAAGAAGTCAATGATCTGTGTCTCACCAACACTTTTAAGTTTTTGAATCACATTTTCAGATTTCAACTGCTTTATATCATCTGTAAACTCTTTGGTGAAAATGTTTTTCTCCACGGACAGCTTTAAAATATTAAGCACAATGTCTGAGGAAGTGGCAGTTGTTTCTTCTAGAATCTGAACAAAGGAGTTGATGGGCCCTGCTGATCTCCCACAATCAAATGTTTTGTGCTGACTGACAAGACACCATATCCACAATAAAACCGTGTTTACAGACTGCATGGCAGGCATTTTGTTACTCAAATAAACAACTTCCAAACCTTTATCCAACATGAGAGAGTCTACTTCATCCACAATGACACACTGAAACGGTCTATCTCCCCTTCCTTCTTTCCTTTGAAAGTTGTGCCGGAGCCAGTCACCTGCAAAGCTGTTGGTTGTGCCATACACTATGTCACATTCATAGCATTGCTTGAAGGCCGCTTCATTTGATACATTGGTGTTGCAGCTTACTTTAAGTCCTAGTTTTTCGTAGAAGACCTTCCAAGCTTCTGCATCTCGCTCTGCAAGCACTGGTGAACTGGAAATTATATCAACCTTGTCACCCTTTGAAGCTTTGTATGCAGCAAACATGGCCACTATGCATGATTTTCCCTCTCCAGTGCACACCTGCAAAAGGTGACTGGTTTCTGAAAGAGCTAGGAGGCACCAGCTCACCATTTGGGTGAGACGAGGTTTCATCGGGTGAGAGTCCATTACAGCTTGACATAGTTTGAAAAGATATTTCCCCAAGTCATCTTGCAATGGATATTTCCTCTGGCCATCTTCTATGGCAGAATTAACAGTTGACACAGTTTTTTTTACCTTCTCAAGATCAACTCCATTTCCTGTTGGGAGTTTTTCAAGAATTTCCTCAAGATTTCTTATTTTTTCCTCTTTTCCCCATAACATGTTTGAGAGCATGCTTTCATCGATTTCAGCATCATTCACCAACCCAATGATGCATTCTTTTGTCCTGAGTTCCAGTCTTGGGTCAATTTTGTTAACATCTATGGTGTGGAGTATGTTAGCCATCCAGCTATCAAAGTCAACAGTTTTTTGTTTTTGCTTAATAAAACGCTTCACTAAAGCTTCAAAGAGCTCCATTACATTGTCTTTATTCCAATCATTGTGTCTTATAAGACTTTGTAGTCTTGGAAGTGTCAGTTCCATCTTAAAGTCAGTTGAATCCACAGCCTTTTCTGCATCCATGTATAATTGCAATATTCACTGCAATATTATTGTGTCCTTGGCATCTGTGGATGATAGAATATTACAGTTGGCTCAATTCTGGCAACATGCTAAATGCTTTCAAAACAGAATGTGACAATGCTAATTAGTAGCTGTGACAACTCTGAAGGGCATCCTACTAACAATAGTTTTTTTTTTCACTGTTAAAATAAGTCTGTAGTAGAGCCCCTGACCATTTTCAGTATAATGCCATAGTTATGACGAGCATATAGCCCAACTTCATGTAATATTATTACAATAATTATTATCATATCATTACCATAATACCATGTGAAGACCGCCACAACTGAGCAATAGTAAATATATATTGCAAGTTCATTTAACAGAACAAGAAGTGGGAGTCCGAGGTTTGGCTCAGCTCAACTGCCTGTGGAGGTTAGTGAGGATGAATGGTGCACAGGCGACACTGGTTCCCTCTCTGAAATTTGATATTACTTCCAAAAAAAAAAGAATGAACAAGGAATGATGAATGAACGAAAAAAACACAAATATGTATATTTTCGTACACTCCATATTATTTATCATGACTTGAATGATTATTTTATAATGATTTTTTAACGGTGTGAAGATTTTATTATATCTTATTTGTTATGCTAATTCTGAAAATCAAAGACACTTTCTGTCACAACTATGTGTCTCTATCCTCTGTAGACTGTAAAGAGCCAACTGAATTACTTTTCATACATACAACCCTAACAGAACTTATGAGGTACCATCCTTACCAGAGTGCAGATGACGAGTCAGACTTCAGTTCTGTCTTGACTTCTCCTAGACACAGATCTTTTATAATGGCACACCCTGGATATCTTCAGACATTTCTGTCATGCTTCAATGAAATCTTTTGTATCGGTCACCAAACAAGCTGTTGGATGTTTTCGGTTTGTCTTGGTGCTTCGGCTAAAACACGTGATTTATAATACCTAACGTGCCAACACCTTGGACATAAAGCAAGGCCAGTTCTAACCCTTTGCCTACCCAAGCTGTGGTTCATTTTAAAAGTTGTCCAATTAAGAATCTGCGCCTTTCGAAGTGGCTGTTCTTGTGTTGTGGTGCGTGAGCTTCCAAATAGAACACTACAATAACTTAAAATAGTCTAAGTTAAAACCAAATATTTAGTTTTATCCAATGATATAGTCCTAAAATAGAAAAACAATAGTAGCCCTATGAGCTTATAAACTTTAAAGACTAGAAGTAGGCCACCGATTAATGAGGAATTAAAAAACTTAGTATAATGATAATAGCGTACTTGATTGCTGTATCAGTGTTTCCAAAATGCACACCCTAAATATCCCCAGACATTTCTGTCATGCTTCAACTATATCTTTTGTATCGGTCACCAAACATGCTGTTGGATGTTTTCGGTTTGTGTTGGTGCTTCGGCTAAAACACGTGATTTATAATACCTAAGATGCCAACACCATGAGCATAAAGCAGAGCCAGTTTTAGCCCTTTGGCTACCCTTGGTGCGGATGATTTTAAAAGTAGCAAAACAAAAATGTTCTTTTATCTAATGACATAAAAATAGAAACAAGAAAACTAGAACTATAAGCCAATAAACTTTTAAGAATAGAAGTAGGCCACAGATGAATGAGCAATTAAAAAACTTATCTAATGATAATACTTGATTGCAGTATCAATGTTTCTAAAATGCACACCCTAAATATCCCCAAGATATCTCTATCATGCTTCAATTACGTTTTTGTATGGGTCACCAAACATGCTGTTGGATGTTTTTGGTTTGTGTTTACAAAAAGGCTTAGGAAAAAATCTAATGAAATGGCCTGAGCTAAGTTGGTTCTAATAGGTCCAGGGGTCAAATTAATGCCTGCATTTGTTTTTTACAAAGAGATAGAAAGAAACAGTTATTAAACTTCATAAGCAGAACATCCACCTGCACATTGTTGCAGATTCGGTCAATTATCCTAGGCTAGGGTTTTCATTCAATAATTTGAAATTGTCACCTTACTAGAATTTAGACCAGAGATGCCTCTCTACCACGACTAGCGTTTGAGGGACCTTTGAGTTTGTCAGAGCATTGAAATAACCAACTCACCTTCCTTGTAAGATAAGAGAGGAACCCCAAGCTGAGAAGTCTGTTCCGAGTTTAACTTCCTGCTTAGGATGTGCTGAATCGCACCCCAGGGGGCCCGTGGCCCTTAAGGAGAGCTCAGGCAAAAAAGTGCCTTTTCACTCTACCACGGGTAGAACTTGATTTATTTTAAAGTAGTAAAAATTACAAAAGTGTAAAAAACTACAAGAGTAAGGTGTTAGTACAGGACCAAAGAAGTAAAAGAAAAGAAAGAAAAGACAAAAGTCAAAAAATGACAAAGTGTCAAAAATTAGCAAAAGGTCTTCGAGTCTGGTGGGTCCAAGTCTGAACAACTCATCATCACACAAGTTCTTTTATGCATCACCTCATACTTCCTCCTTTTCCCATACCACCTATGCAACTGAGTTGTTGGCGAGAGGCAAGCCCGGTGGTCACGAGCCAGGTGGTCACGAGATTTACTGGCATGACCCTCAGATGATATTATTGCATCATCTTTGAACTGTCTGACCTCAGCACCTCAAACTCATTCTTTACTTCATTGAAATAAACCTTTAACATCCTTCAGTAATATTGGTTTCATATAAAAGAAATTACAAACAATATGTATTGAGTTAGTATTCATCAACACACTGGTTACACCACACTTGATATGATTATCATAGGATTACATATAGGTTTTTGCACCTTAAAATCTAATTTTCCACACTGATATATACTATCTAATAACACACTCACAATGGCATGTAGCCTATACAGGTTTCACTGGTTCATTATCCCTTTTACACCCATAAATGAGGATTTAAAGAAAGTAAAGATGAACATTGGTAAAATACAATTCTAAGGACCAAACTTTGTTTTAGGCGGCAAAGGTAACTTCCCCTTTTGAGTCTAGGTCTTGTGACCTGTCAATCAAAAAATGGAGGGAAAGCCTATTTCCCAATATGTGTGGCACATGACCTATGCGGGCACAGAAGTGGATGGAAAAGTATATTTCTTAAAGACTCAAAAATTGGTCAATTAATATGAGATTTGATATTTGGATTCCTTTAGCAGGTCTATGTGTACTGTATTATTATTTTATATATATTATAGTATGCCCTTGATCCTATTAAGTTGGTAATGATTTACTCCTTATAATATTAATCACATTTTGGAAACCTATTTAACACACAATCAACAAATATTGGTTTGATGGATTACCCATTAAATAAATCCAAACAATGTTAATACATAAGGATACCTAAAAACATGTTAATACTGACATAGTTGGTAAACACACAGTTTACAGAAACAGGGTTCATTTGGCAACTTCCCCAATCTCCACTTGAGAGTATCAGGTTTCACCTTAGCTTGTCTTTTGCTCAATTTGAGTGACAGGGGGTTCTTGTCCCAAAGTTCAAGGCATATCAGGAGGCTTAAAGTTGGACATTATAAAATGATATTCGAGATCACTCAACAACATACACCAACATTAGCACCCATACACTCATGCAATAGCCATCAACACATACACAAACACAAACATATCAGTCTACCCATACACTCATGCAACAGCCATCAACACATACACAAACACAAACATATCAGCACCCATACACTCATGCAACAGCCATCAACACATACACAAACACAAACATATCAGTCTACCCATACACTCATGCAACAGCCATCAACACATACACAAACACAAACATATCAGCACCCATACACTCATGCAACAGCCATCAACACATACACAAACACAAACATATCAGTCTACCCATACACTCATGCAACAGCCATCAACACATACACAAACACAAACATATCAGCACCCATACACTCATGCAATAGCCATCAACACATACACAAACACAAACATCAGTAGGTCAGTCATCATGCAACAAAAGTGAATTGTAGAGGAATCCATAACAACAGCAACAGGTCATCAAAGGGTATATATATATTGACAATAGAACAGCTCTATAGTGCATCCAACAATAGAAAGAAGGTATATGGATATACTGTAGGTAGGTTATACGTTTTCACAGCAGTAGGGAGAAAAGACTGGTGATGTCTCTCCACACACATTGGATGAAACAGCCATTCACTGAAACAACTATTAAGTGTACACATTCAGCACTGCACCGGTCTAGCTTATCAGTATTTTCCTATCGCCCAAGAGACACCACTGCACCACTACTATGCATGATTTTCCCTCTCCAGTGCACACCTGCAAAAGGTGACTGGTTTCTGAAAGAGCTAGGAGGCACCAGCTCACCATTTGGGTGAGACGAGGTTTCATCGGGTGAGAGTCCTTCCAGTGTTTGGAAGAACACTGCACCGGTCTAGCTTATCAGTATTTTCCTATTGCTTTAATAGACACCACTGCACCAGCATCATACCACCCTATAGCTGATGCCAAAAAGTCCTTAAAAGGTCACCTTGAACACCAAATCATGACACAGAGTCAGAAGACTTGAATCACCTATTTTCTCCACTGGATACATATTACAGACCATGATGGAGTCTGCTGGGTTCCATCTTCTCAAACATAATGCAACATAACACAACAACCACTAAACACACACCATACATCCAGTACGATCCTTTCATTTTCATTACATTTCAGATCATTTTGGACATGTAGGTTTCTCATGGTTATTTACCGTGAGCTTGGGATTTTTAAATGTTTTTGTTATTTGTGTCAAACTATAATTTGATTACCATTCTAAACTTCATAACTCCTGAAAATTAATAGTTCACCATGACAATAAGTGTAATCATTCACTGCAAATCCAATTGTATTCTTGTGTGCTGGTGTCACATTTCCTTTGTCTCGTGTCAACAATGAGAGTTGCTTTTCTGGAATAACCTACCTTAAAAAAGATCTCACTCCTCTTTTCATTTCACTTTCACTTTTACAGTGTCTGCACAAACACAGCTAATTGCTAAAATATAACAAGGGCAATTAGTTCAAACCTTAAATGTGCTTGCTATTCCAGATTCCATAATGTTGAAATGCTATTCAAGATTCTTTATTATTGTTATTTATTTATGCATGAAAGCTCACCCTAATGTTTGTCAACTATCGCTAACTTTCTTTATGGATTCATATATGATTGGAGTGGAATAATGTAGACCGTAAAGAAGTAATTTCTTTCTATGGATCAAATGAGAGTTTCATACGATGTTTGAATTTAAGTGGAGAGCACTATTTTACTCCAAAAGGCAGTTCCAATCACTCCATAGTCATTGTTGAATTAGTCTAGCCCTATTGATGTACATGTGGTTACTATCCACTCAGTTGCAATGCTGACACCTAGGGGTACGAAGACAAACCTGGTTTTGTTTTTTTGTGCAAGAAAAACAATTCTGTACAAATGCTTTGCAAGAAAAATATTTGTTATTTATTAATACTGTTTGTTGGAAAAACAAAAATAAATCATAGTTAAATTCAGTTAATATCCAGTAACATAAGTAGTTATGTTTTTTTTACTATGAAATTATCAAGCTATTACCACAAAACTACCATTACGATCTCCAATGTTAGGTGTTACCCATACTTGGTACAGTATATACATAGATCACAAACAAAGTTAGCCAAAGAGACATGTATCATAACATATCTACCAACATATATCAGCATCAAAGGATACAGAAGTGATACAGAGTGACAGAAGTTTTATTTTATATGTCATTACATGTGCACTGCAGGTATTAGTAAACTTCCCTTGTGGCATTTGAGGAGATATGGAGAAATTTGCTCTCTGAATACTAGCACCCTAGAGTTTCCATTACAGTGCTCATAGAGTGCAGTGACATCCAATAGCATTTCATATTGGAATAGTATTGCCTCTTGATCAAGAGGGACCTAACTACACAGATCAATTGATTCATACACTCATGGGCAACTTTGGCACTATCTCACTATCGACAACTTCTTTCATTTTTTCCAGCTCGTGTAGAATGTTCTCAAAGTGCTTGGATGTGTTCCTCATCTCGTTGATGAACTTCAGCATGTTTGACTTGATTTTGTTTGCCTCTGCCACTGAGAGCTTCTGATCGCCGTCCTTCTGCGCCTTCTTCTTCTTCAGCTTTTTCATTTCATGGATCTCTTTGGCATCCTTGGCGATGAAGACCACATCGAGGATGAGCATCAGGCCAGACAGGACAGTGGTCAACTTCCCTGCTACACTGACTGCTCGTGACGCCTGAGCAGCCACGCGACCAATGTTGATGGCCTTGGCCAATCGGACCGCCTGCACCAAGCCTGCTGCTCCTCGCCCCATTCCAATACTAGCCTCCAGCTGATGGGTCATCAGTGCGACTTTACGATACTCTTGCATTTTCGCCACTCGGCCGTTGATTTTGTTCACACTAATGAGCACAGGGTTAATCTTGTCCTGGAAGTCAGTCAAGATGTCCTCGATGGTCTTGCGCAGGCTCTTCTGACGTACCATGTTTGTGATGTTGGACGCGGCACCTGTAGCACCACCTGCTGCTGCCATGCCCACCCCTACTGCCGTCACTGCCAGGGAAACTCCTAGGGTGAAGGGTGCAAGAACCAATCCGACTATGGAGGTGATTCCCCCAGCGGCTCCAATCACTCCCCCAGTCAGGCTGCCGATGGTGGTTTTACGGTGGACGGTTTCCACCTTGTCAGTGATCTCATCCAGGTGCTGGATCTGCCCTTTGAGATGCTGATGATCTTCACGGAAGAAGGCAAGGAAGATCTTGATATTCTCCACAAGTTCAATAATGACTTCTCTGAGTATTCTGAGGAGAACATAACAAAATCATTGCAACCCAACCTAAAAAAAATCTTGTATTTGAGTGTACAGTCATAGCTGAACATTTGGTGTGTTAATAAGGAAAGAAAGAAAAATATCTTGCTGGTTAGAAATTCCAATAGGCTTAAATTGGAAATGCATCCAAAATAAACATTGAGAGTGGGATAAGACAGAAAATTATGAACTTTTTAACTTAAAGATTTTAAGTTTTTTAGTTTTTAGTTGTCTTTAGTATCTTTTTGTAGTTATTTTTAGTAATTCCAATAGTAGTAATTCCAATACATGTTCTGCCCTAACTGTAGTCCATTTGTATGACTGTCTGTGTGTGTGTGTGTGTGTGTGTGTGTGTGTGTGTGTGTGTGTGTGTGTGTGTGTGTGTGTGTTTCAATTCTTACTCTTCATCGTTCAAAAAAGAGCCTTTCCCATCAATTCCTAAAAGAAAATCACAATTAGGAGAAAACCACAATTAGGAAATACTGCCATTTGTTTGTATTGACCATAATCTCTTGTCTAAGCTCTATCCTAACTTACCCATTGAACTCAGCATATTGTGGTTAAATTCTTGTTTTATGACCTGCAAGCACAAAGATAATTGTGTACATAATGTATTTTAAACTGGTTGAATTAGAATTTACTACAGAACACAATTACATGTATGCATTGATTTAGCAGACATTTTTATCCAAAGCATCTCACAAAATATTTTCCAGGACGTTGATTACATTACCTCAATAGGGAGATGTTTTACGATGCGGCGAGCCAAGATTGGTTTCTGCAGGATATCGTACACTGTAGGTCTCTTAGCCTGGTCTATAGTTAGTATCTCTTTGATAAGGGCATGCAGATCCTCGGAGTAGTGCTTTGGCAGCGGGAGATTCCCCACCCGACACTCCTCAGGATTGTGGAAGTCCTTGATGATGGATTAGATATATTTGATCACACTGATTTAATGTGGCATCTTTAAAATATATATTATATTAGTTATGTTCAAAATTATCATTTTGAATCATCTAATTTGTCTGTGATTTCAACTTAATACTTACCAAAATGCACATATTGTAGAGTACCAGACCAAGAGACCAGACATCGCTGTAAAAAAAAAAAAGAATGAAAAAAAGAGAGATTTTTAAGATATTTTTTGAATGAGGTAGGTGCGTATACTGTACAGTATGTTTACAAACACAATATTTCAGGCTACAGTACCTCAAGGTGTTGTAAGGCAAACTCAGAAGGACTTCAGGTGCCATGTAGAATGGTGTGCCAGCTATTGTAGTTGTAGAGGACTGTGGTCTAAAGTGAAATGCTCATTTACAACTGAGTAAATAACATATGAAGTAGGAGGAATCAATGCAAAATGATTGTAACATATTTTTGTAGCCATTTTAAATAATTCAATACAGCGACAGCACAATTGCCCCATACATACAATATTTGAATAACTGACTGACAATAACAGAAAGACTATTGTTGTCATGGTTTTTGCACCTCTAAATTAATGACATATCTCTGCAAATTTGACATATCTCTCCAAATTTGCTGAGAGCTAGAGCTATAACACGCAGGGCCGGTTCTAGGCATAGACAAACCAGAGATACTGTATTATGGTTTCATCTCTGGACAAACTAGGCGTTCGCCTAGAGCACCAAGTATCAGGGGGGCATCACAATACATGTATTCCTTTTTTTTCTTCATCTTTTCACTTGCATTTCTAGAAAAGAGGGGGCAAAATTCAAATCTGGCCAAGGGCAGCAAAAAGGCTAGAACTGGTCCTGATAACAGGTGAATGTGCGTTGCAGTTTCGCACACTTCATTTTGCTGCAACAATAGACACTCAAATGAAGCATTGTCCAGAAGTGCAAAAACTGGAACAGACTGCAAGACGCTGTTTTAGTATAGAAAGTGGTTGAAGTATAACCAGTGGACCAATTTGTTACATTTACCTCAGAAGAACTTTGGAGATTCCAAAGTCGCCTAGTTTCAGTGTCTCCTCCATAGTCACAAATATATTCTGTGATTCAAAAGATTGCAATCATTAGTTTTCATTAATACTCAACAACAACAACAACAACAACAACAACGGAATGTTATCAGATCACCACCTGTGGTTTGATGTCTCTGTGGATTATATTGTTATCATGGACATGCTTCAAAGCCAGACAGATCTGGACAAACCAGTCAAGAACCTACACACACACACACACACACACACACACACACACACAAAACAGAGAGAGAGAGAGAGAGAGAGAGAGAGAGAGAGAGAGAGAGAGAGAGAGAGAGAGAGATGTAAGTGAGACTCTGCAGGTCAAATACAGTTTTAGCACAATTACAGGTTTAGCCTTTCTACAGGCTGTTAAATGCATTGTTTGACAACCTTACCTCTTTCTCTTGAAAATGAAATCCCTTCTCTCGCTGGTCTTCAAACAACTTCTGAAGATCTCCATGCTCACAGTACTCCATTGCAATAAACAAACTATTGTTTTCTGTTCATATCAACACAGGTAACACATTTAGCATATAATCAGTATTGTGTAATATTACATTAAAATGTATATTATTGTAAGTTTTTATTTACATTAGAGTATAATGTAAATAGATGGATGTGTATATACCAGCAAAAGATTCTTTATAAGTCACAATATATTTGTGATTCAACGTTGTTAGAACTCTAAGCTCATTTTCGGCATCCATGAGGGACTCTACTGTCTTCTGCAGAGAGAGAGAGAGAGAGAGAGAGAGAGAGAGAGAGAGAGAGAGAGAGAGAGAGAGAGCAAAAAACCTTCAAATTTTGAGCTCATAAAATATTTTCTGTCTAATATTCAATGAATACCTTTAGTATAGCCTTACCAGTTTGATCTCCTTAATGATGTAATTCTCCCCATCTGTTTTAGACTTCACCAGCATTGCTTTCCCAAAAGCTCCTTTCCCAATGGTTTTCATTTTTGTGTATCCATGTTGCTCCAGAATACGCTGAGCATTTCCCATTTTGCAGCTCAGTTTTTACCTACAAATACAACTGTGTTATAAAATAAGAAAATATAAAAATATAAATTGTACAGAGATAGACTGAATTCTGTTAATCTGTCTTTACATTTGATGCAGCTACCTTGCAACTTTTTGCAAATTTTTGGTTAAACAAAAAATCTAAATCTACACATGCAGTTTGAATGTCTCTCAATCTATATCCATGTTTACAGTGTGTCTTTATGAGACTGGAAAAATTCTGATGTCAGCAACGTCAAAATGGAACCAAATTTAACTGGTTCATTCAGTGGGGCGTGGAAAAATGTAAATTATCCGAATCTCTTGCAGCTTAAGTTACAATTTGTGGCACAAGTCCAATTATGTCTGCTTACTCTGGTGATGTGACTAGAAAAAGAAACTAAGCCCAAACCTGTTTTGCCTGTTGCTTTTTCTACCCAGAGAAACAAGAAT
>JAODXP020000028.1:26144111-26179901 GCA_027497455.2 Sardinella longiceps | reverse complement strand
AAACTAAATTTACATTGAGACCACAGCAGGAGAGAAGGGAGGGATCAACAAGATGTTCAATGTTTTTAGAAACTACACCATTAGGGTTTGAATTGTTATCTTTAAAAACTTCACCATTATGGTTTGAATGGGTCATTCCATGTCAAATCTCTGAATGTCCCCATTTGACCATGGGGTCATTCCACATCAAGTCAACAAGAGCTCGCGCATTTAGGTCTAAAAAAAAATCTGAAAAAAATCACCAAATGTACCCATGGTACTTAACAGTCAGGGGTCCAAGGCCTTTCAGGCAGTTTGAGGCAGTCTGCTACACTTTGACATTTGTAAGTATTTCACCTAACTAAAACCTTTTATGCAAAAGTGACATATATTATTACATTCTATAAGATATCAATAAAAACAATATAAGAGTAAAGTGACTGTAATGAAAATAGTTTTTATTAAAATTAACTGTAAACACAACTACACAAAAACCTATTTTCGAAAACACACTATAAATATACCTAGCCAGAGCTTTTGAAGTTTGAACCTAGTAAGCCTAAGTATTGGCTACATAAAAGTAAAAAGAGCTTTCAGAAACACGGTAAATTTATTTGAATGTAAGATGTATACTTTCCATGTTACAGCTATTTTTACTGGGGGAGGGGGGTGTCAAAGTTCACAAGCCCATAGCTCAAGAACTAGGCGTAAACCATGTAGGAAGCTCAAATTTTGCATGCTGGTACATAGATAGGAATAGTTTGTAGCAAAACTCTCAGTTTTGGTCTGGATGATCCTGCATGGTCATAGCATTCCCTCAAAGATGATAAAAAATTGTATTGGAGTTTTTGGCTGTGCTCTGTTTAGGCCTTCAGAAGACATATTTGTACCCAACATAGGTTCTTCATTTTTTTGCCTTGTAGAGATAAGTAGAAACACTTTCATAAAAAGCAATAAATAGAAAGGAAACTCTATCAGTGTTTGAACAGAAGACCGCACAAGTCTGACAAATAATTTTGGGTGTCATTTTCAGAGCATCAGAACACCTTGTGGGATTGTCCACAGATTTTGGGATTGTCCACAGATTTTTTTTTCTCCATGAATTCTTCTTTTTAAAAATGCCAATTTGACTTGTCTTATGTGACGTTTTCTTTTTTAATTTCTACCCTGAACATGGACAAAATGCACATTGAGAGCAATATGTTTTCTATAACATTAAAGTAAAGAATAAATAATCAAATGTAAATGTTGCCCTGACATGAAATAGTAGAAACAGTAGAGAAAGTGTCAATGAGTTTGATTGTTTCTTTTACTGATGTTGTGGGGTCTTGAAGAAAGAGAAGGATATCTTCAGCATAAAGGTTGATTTTATGATGTATACTTGATGTGGGGGTTCTAACGGATGGCAGCAGCTAGGGTTTCAATAAAAAATGGTAAATAGTAACAGGAAGAGTGGGCATCCTTGTCTAGTTTCCCGGTGCAGAGTGAACATGATTTAAAATAACGGTTTAAGGTTGTTTTAAAAACATTATCAGACTGTACAGCAAAGCATTCTGAAGCAGACGGGAGGATTCTAAACGAGCCAAATAGCCAAGACTATTTCATCCTAGACACCACAGAAAAGGGGCTAAAAGTGCTAGGCTAAAACTCAAACTTTTCCATTAAGATAAATAAAGGAGGAGGAAATTGAAGAACACTGGAATGCCAGAATGTATGTACTGTAAATGTGCGGATATTAAGATGTACTTACTCCATTTCTGTTTCTAGGTACTGTGCAGGTTCAAACTTAACATTTCTTGCCATTTTGTTTACCAATAAAAAATATTGGTTGCCAATTCATGTAAACACTTTCAGCATCCCGGGTTCTTGTTACTGTCCGTTCTCCATTCTCTGGAGAGGAAAACACAAATTAGCACTCGTATCATGTTCTACCATATTTGACACCGGATTTCTCCTTTAAGCACAGGAGTTTTTCCTTGCCCTTGTTGCTATTGGGTGATCCTTATAGTTTCCCCACCCCTCACCTAATGCATTAACCAACCAGAGATCCTGTGTGGCCCCTTTCCAACTGGACTTCTCTATTTTGTAGGCTACACATGTAGGATGACAGCAGACATGACACTACATTTTTTTGCACCAGTTCCAGCGATGCACCGGGCATTTAGTGATGCACAGATGATGTATACAGTATGAAGGCGCAAGTATGCTTCTGCATACACGTATTGCATGTCCGTCTCCCGAGTGTCCGCTTGCGTGTCCAGTCATATCATACTTCTACGTCGCTTGTCCTATGCCCAGGAGAGAAAAACACTGCCGTCGGGAATGACCGAAGGCATGAGCAGCGTCTCTTCATTAACAACTGAAGCAGAACTCTGCTGCCTACTTCATGTACACAGTAGGCTATTCTATTTGGTGTGTGGGGTTGAGCTTTTGATATCCCTTGACACAAGGAGCAGGTTATAGTGATCAGTAGGCATAAGTAAGTTAACTAAATGGAAGACACAAACTTTATTGCTGCCAGTGTCCTGCTGTCTGCCAACTAGCTTGCTAGCTAACTAAAAAGCTAGCGATATCGTTAGCAAGCTAGCTAGCTCGGTTTACAGACTAAAATCTATCCCTTTGTTTAAAATGAAAGTTATAGGTGTCACATACAAGCAATGACAATAAATCAATAGGCTATTTGAATTATGTGACTGCTTATTAAGAGAGAAAGATGATGTGCACTGTTGTCACAGATCTTTTAAACTGAATCCACTGGAGTTTTCCCTAGTGTTGTTGTGAGAAGAACCGGGAGATAGACCAATCACAGCCCTTACCTGACCCAGTGCCCTTTCCATTCTCGTACACACGTTGACGGATAGATAGGAAATTTTGGAGGTGCACGTCGTGCCACGGAGAGGGTCTACAACAGGCTCTACGTCGTCGTAGAGGGATTTGCGGTGCGACGCAAGGCGCATTACATATGACTATAAACCAAGCTTTAGTGTGAAGATGTCAAACAAAAAGTGTCAGAGCGTAGAAGTTGCGTGGGGGCCAAGATCGGTAGGCCTATTGCAGATGCCAGACTGCAGATTTCAGTCTGGCAACGGCAGCCGTGTCGCACTACTACATGGATGTTTATGTATTTTCACTCACTGGACAGAAAGTAAAAACACTGTTTTTGTTCTTGAACTCTGACTGTCAGTACATCTTGAGAGTTTGTAACTTGCTTGTTCAGCGTTAAGCTAATAAATAATTGCTGTAGCCTATGTGGTTCTATCTGGGATGTGGGTACCCACGGCACACATGCCCTTTCTCATGCTACTGTTTGTAGCTCCATTCACCCATAACAATATTATTAAGAATTTGTTGAAATGGGAAGAAACAATTGTCTCACACACAACAATAGGAAAATTATAGCTTGCCTCATAGGCCTTTTGGGAAAAAAAAAAACTGAACTATATTTTGGAGCAGTGAACTTAGTTCAACATTTTGAACAATGAACTGAACTAGTTCATGTGAACTGGACTAGTTCATAGTGAGGCATGGGCCCAGAACAAAATGCTGCCTCGCGCGCGCCCTCTCGTTTCAGTAGGCCTGCACTACACGCACACACGGAAGTTGAAAGATCTGCTAGTTTAACCCACGGAAGGGACCCTAAAACGCACTAGAAATCTTTTCATTTTGGAGTCAAGTTACAACCAAAATAATTTTGCGAAGCTCTGCATTTGTATTCACTTTCCACAACGTCTCAAACTTTTATTTTAGTTGTTGTTGAAATAGCGAGCCCAAGCATATCCCAAAGGCCACTGTTAAATCACCAAAACAGAAAACAAATACGGTGAGCTGGAATGGTAGGCTATGATTTAATATTATGGCTGTAGCACGCTGTAAGTGTCTGCTAAATACCAGCCAATTTTGTTTACTTATTGGATTATGATGTTACTAAGGTATCGATAGGCTATGCAGAAATATGAGGTGTATCGATAGGACAAATAACCTAACATCGTCAGTATCGTTTGGTGCGGTCTAATGAACGTTAAACCTCTTGGTAACGTTGCACCAAAACAACTTTCTCTTAACGTTAATTCGTTAAGCTATGTAACACTGTTCATCTACATCTAGGCTACATAGGCTATCTCATTAAAAACATAACTAAAACAGAATACTCACAAGTAAGACAGTTCCGTAGTTCAGTAGTTAGTCAGAGTAGCCTATACTTCCTATTGCCCCATGTGTAAAAAGTTTGGGTGAGCCCGGGATCTAGTCCACACCGTTACGTTTTGCACGTTTTGCGTAACGTTAGCCGAATCAGAGATATCAACCGTCTCTGGCCGAATGATGAGTTTTTGGTTTGCCCTCTAGAGCCCGTTTAGCACTCCAGCAGCGCCAGTTTTGCTGGGGGGCGATCGCAAGTCAGTGGAAACAAGAGCGAGTTCGGACAACTAATGGTGCATTCGAGGAAGCTGGGAGATGGGACTTATGCCACTTGAAGCCTACGAGGTCCAACCTCAAAGCGTTCCAGGCAAACAAAGTGGCTAACGATTGTAATAGGCTATTATTTGCCTAGAAGCGGTTCCACTATCAGCAATGTGTGCGTCATCATTTTGTTTACAATTTCATGCCTACCCTAAACTTCACGGACAGATAATACAGCAACATATGATTGTCCTTGTAGAACATATTACATTATATTACACTATTTAGTACAACTAAATGCCGATAAATACAGTCTGTGGTCTTTCAGTTTATGTAAGAAGTTTCTGTCTGTGGGCGCCGCCATTGTTATGTGATGTCATTCTACTGCATCACGGTGAAGTCGGGGTACATCGAAGTACTCCCACTTCACAACTAGAATCTCCCACTTCAAGTGGCGTTCCAGTGCACTTTTCGTAGTAGGAGGTCTGAAATCTCCTACCTCCCAGCTCCCTGGAATGCACCATAAGGATTCGAATGTTCAAGCTATTCACTATGCTGATTGGTTCTCAGCTTGTCATATGTTTTAAGGACACTAGGGGTTCGTTCAACGGCACATTAGCCGGGTTTACATGGACAATTCACCTTTGGCTAAGCCCCGCCCATCGAACGCAGATAAACCAATTGGAGTTCAGAAGGATTCACTGTCTGGCAGGGGTCCGACATTCGCTGGCGTAAAGCCCATAGAGTTGCATTAGGAGCCTTGAATTTTCTTCGTATTTCTTCAGATTTATAGAGATGTAAATATAGAACAGTGGTCACATTATATGGACTGTATTGATTTAACATTGATGTGAGGAATGCCATGTCATTTTCGTTCAGATCTTTGTAAATTACGTTAAGTTTAATTAAATTAATTCCTCCAGGCTCCCACCTTTTGGCTTTCCCTAGAAGACGGCTCCAACTAAACCATAACAAGACGAACTAGCATGCCTGTGAATTAAGTCACAGTCCATTCAATGTGAAATAAACAATTACGGCTACTTATTGGGCTTCATACACGTCAATGTTGTAGGTAATATTCGTGTAGCCTAACTTAAAGAAAACAAACACAGCCGTCACTCTTATATCGCTAGCATAGTCTGCTAATCACTGTTAACTTTCAATGTTGAGAGAGGGAGATTCGTCTGGACAAATATGAATGATCTTCGGTAGAAACGTGTTGGTGGTTGTAGAAACAGCTAAAAGGGACTTGGGCTTGTGCTTTCCATGTGAAAGTGGAGGTGTGAGCGATCAAGAATCAACAGAGCAAACGGAGTTGTTCATGAACTTCATGTAGCACTGTAGCCCAGGTTAAAATGGGCTAACGTGGGTTAACAGCAGCAGCATGTTCGCCCTTAACATTTAGGGAAATAATTTATTTACTGTACGTTGACTAAAATATAGAGACACTAATGTTACGATGTACTTAACTGTTCAATCATTTATTTGTCACCTGTTTGTTACAAGATAGTATCCTTCATCCTGA
Source organism: Sardinella longiceps (assembly GCA_027497455.2). Taxonomy (NCBI): domain Eukaryota; kingdom Metazoa; phylum Chordata; class Actinopteri; order Clupeiformes; family Clupeidae; genus Sardinella; species Sardinella longiceps. The sequence continues at coordinate 26,173,999 of JAODXP020000028.1, read as the reverse complement.
TCCAAATGAAACGAAGCATTGCTATTAAATCTACCATTAGCCATCAGTGAATATCCATCTCCTGGCATTCAACGAAACCAGATTTTAATTTTGCAACATATCCCTCGATGTCATACTGGCTTTCGCCTATACAGGCATATTGTAATCATATTGATAGGTCTGCACAAAAGTCACGAGTTGTTCATTTTTACAGACAGACGTACTGTTTCCCATTATATTCCTATGCAACTTTAGTAAGCGATGTCGGAGTCTGGAATGTCAACAATGGGGGGCGGGGCTTAGCCAAAGGTGAATTCCAATCGGAATAGAAACGGAATAACTGCTCAATCAGAATAGAAATCACCCATGTAAACACCCTGACCGGAATAGATTTTCTATAGGCCTTTTCAGAATGTTTGTAAACAATGGGTCGTGAGATACTTCCGGGTGGCAGAAAGCAACTGGTACCCCATTGACGTGAATACATTCAACGGGGAAAACCGGTCTTACATTAATAAATTCGCCTTTATGAATTAATATTTTGCAAAACGAGATAAAAGCTATTCACTGTTCAATCTAAAGACATAGGTTTTATAACCAGAAAATAAACTTGTTGTGTTAATACGATCTCTACACCTGTTACCCACTTAGCAACCTAATTAGGCTAACCGTTATAAACAGGGACGTCAGTGCTGGTTTAGCTTGCTAGCTGCAATGCTAGATTAGCTTAACAGATCAAGCAGGGAATACTTGCCTGAAATCAATAAATCTGGGGTTTATGACTTTATTTTGTTAAAAAGAGAGAAGAAATGATGACCGTTCATTCTGAACACGTAGGTTTTGTGACCAGAAAATACACCCGTTGTGATATGTATCCATACTCCATACCCGTTGTAACCGAAGTAACGTTACTACCGAGGAAGCAAACAGACCGGCGCCGCTCTACCATGCTTGCCATACGGCCAGGTTAGGAAGGGATCTGCCGGTAAAGTTGTTCACAAATTAATAAGTTCGGCATTTTTGTTTTGTAAAAAGGATACGATAAATGCGATAGAAATGACTGTTGAATATGAAAGATCCAGGTTGTGTAACTAGAAAATGCATATTTGGTGAAATAGGACGCATGCTTTTGACTAGTGTTTCGTTGACAACTTTTGCCTTTTGCCACCCGGAAGAGCGTGTGACGTCATGGTAAATTGGTCTATAGGCCTTTTCAGAATGTTTGTAAACAAGGGGTGCCGAGATACTTCCGGGTGGCAGAAAGCAACTGGTACCCCATTGACGTGAATACATTCAACGGGGAAAACCGGTCTTACATTAATAAATTCGCCTTTATGAATTATTATTTTGCAAAACGAGATAATAACTACTCACTGTTAAATCTAAAGACATAGGTTTTATAACCAGAAAACAAACTTGTTGTGTTAATACGATCTCTACACCTGTTACCCACTTAGCAACCGAATTAGGCTAACCGTTATAAACAGGGACGTCAGTGGGTTTAGCTTGCTAGCTACAATGCTAGATTAGCTTAACAGACCAAGCAGGGAATACTTGCCTGAAATCAATAAGTCTGGGGTTTATGACTTTATTTTGTTAAAAAGAGAGAAGAAATGATGACCGTTCATTCTGAACGTAGGTTTTGTGACCAGAAAATACATCCGTTGTGATATGTATCCATACTCCATACCCCTTGACACCCAAGTAACGTTACTACCGAGGTAGCAAACAGACCGGCGCCGGTCTACCATGCTTGCCATACGGCCAGGTTAGGAAGGGATCTGCCGGTAAAGTTGTTCACAAATTAATAAGTTCGGCATTTTTGTTTTGTAAAAAGGATACGATAAATGCGATAGAAATGACTGTTGAAATATGAAAGATCCAGGTTTTGTAACCAGAAAATGCATATTTGGTGAAATAGGATGCACGCTTTTGACTAGTATTTCGCTGACAACTTTTGCCTTTTGCCACCCGGAAGAGCGCGTGACGTCATGGTAAATAGGTCTATAGAGACAGTGCAAGTCACGTCACAATGACCCCCCGGGGGAAAATTCAGCCCTCGGCTCCCATTGACTTTGCATTGGAAAATGGTGTCGCGCCGACTTTTGAGTCGTATATTAAAAAAACAAACGATGTCTAAATGTTTTTGTGTGACAAAATGTACTGCCAACAAGTGAAAGAACCCAGAACTTCAATTTTATAAGTTGCCAATTCGAAATACAGAGCCTGTCAGGAGAATGAAGTTGCTACAAGCCATCTGAAGGACACGGTCTATGGATATTATCATATTAAATAGAAGGCAGAAAGTTGGGTGTCCTGAACTGAGAGTAGGTTCAGCAAGCAAATCGTCAGTAAGGTAGGATATTTCTTGTGGTCAACATTAGTTGAGCTATTAAATTAGCCTACAGTAGGCTAAAGCATTTTGATGCATTTGGATGTTATATAGCAGTTAGCTATCGATAAGTAGCTTGTTTGGCTATACATAGTTATTCCATTAACATGTTGCCACGACATTAACTTACCAGCTGAGCATCACGGTGATAAACGTTTCGGTTTCCTGTCTGTACTTAGGCAAAAGCCTAAATACTGTTTACTTCATCAAGCGATGTACAATGTAATAGTTTTAGGCTCCAGACTAGCTAAAGGTGTACTTAGCAATGCTAAACATCGTCATGTTTGCAAACGTTTTCTGGGCAGATATGGCGTTAAGATTTTGTGATCCGGTAGCTGATTGGTAGTGCAATAATATCATGATTCATGTTAGAGTTAGGCTGCTAATATACTACTGTTTAAGTCTACAAATATGTCCCACAAATATACTGTCATTTTGAGTTGAGTTGAGTTGAGTTGTTGGTTTCGTAGCGATCAACATGGTTTTCAGAATGTAATGCGCCGTCTTCGACATGGGGAAGCAGTATAACGTTTATTATCTGCTTCATAGATTTTTTTTACAAGGTTAGTCAGTTTATTTAACTTGCATACTGGGTTGTACTCCTTGTTGACAGTGGATTTTGTCATGAATGGATTTTATGGGCATTTCTCATTTCTTCCCAAAAAGCCAAAAGTGTGGGCACAACACCTTTTCCCCATGTAAGTCAATGAGGGCTGAGGCAAAGGTTTCCCCCTTGGGGGGCGTGGTCTTCAAATTAGAACGCGGGGCGCTCTGTCTCTATTCCGAATAAGATTCTATTCCGAATAAAAGGGGTGGTTTATTCTATTCCGGTCGCCTTTTAACAATGCATGTAAACGCTCGATCGGAATAGACTTTTACAGCGCATACTCACTGCTCATCTTTCAACATAAACAAGCCTGTATTTCACGAAAATAAACGCTTCCGATTGCTATTTCACTGCTGCTATGATCATCCTCAACATTTAGCTAACTACGGAAAACTTTGGGACTAATTTGCGGTGGTGACAGCATTACCAAGGTAACAGCAACGTTAGTCTGCTGATACAACAGCAGTTTTCTGCTCACCTCATCCAAAAGTCGCCTACTTCAGTGTGATGCGTTACCCGCAGTTGGTTACCTCCTAGCCGCACGAAAAAGACGTCTTTGATTACCATTTTGAGGTGATTTTTAAAACAAGCTAAATGCGCGTCTACGTCACATGACCAACGTAACGTCTAATCAGAATAGAATCATTCTGCATGTAAACACACGTTTCAATCAGAATAGTTTATTCGGAATAGAACAATCTGATTAGAAATGTCCATGTAAACCCGGCTATTGTTACGCACCAGTGTGTTGCGTTAGCTTAATGGACTTGTTTCACACCTGAACATTCCGACATTCCATGGTAGTAAACTGAACATTCTATCATTGAAATGAATTGGATTTATGCCTCTTTCTGACTTGAAAAAAATGGGTAATAACATTTAAAACATGTCTAAATTCACTTTCTTTCAAATAATACACATTTGAAGCGCACAAATTTGGAGGTCCCAAATAGATTGAAGCTTCATGCACATAAATGTAAAAACACTTTTATCTATTCGGGACCTCCAAATTTGTGTGCTTCAAATGTGTATTATTTGAAAGAAAATGAATTTAGACATGTTTTAAATGTTATTACCCATTTTTTTTAAGTCAGAAAGAGGCTTAAATCCAATGCATTTCAATGGTAGAATGTTCAATTTACTACTATGGAACCTCGGAATGTTCAGGTGTGAAACAAGTCTATTGAATGATAAGTTTGCCCGTTACGCTCCACACTGGTGCGCAACATGCTTCTGAGGTAGTTCACTCTCGTTTGATGGGTGTGTCAGAGGTGTTCACCAATGAGCATCTAGGTGTATCGGAAGCTCTGAGATTTAAAGCGCTAGTGCTATATATAACACAAATTCATGTTGTGTTGGATTGTCCTCTGGTGACAGCAAAAGCAGTGGTAATATTGTCATTTTGTAGCATTCCTAACAATGATACATTTAAACTACTGAGGTTGTTGTCAAGTTCAGCTATTTCCTTGTCTGCCACCACATGCAGAATGGCCCTCCAGGCTTCCATTGTTTCTGCACTGACGTGACACAACAGTATGTTCAGCCCGACGTCGTTTGCGTTGGGTTCAACGTTATGCTCCGTTACACCAGTTTTGAATAGCCTCTATGTTTGCTACCAATTCACACAGCAACTACCATGGGAACGTCAGATATCAGATGATAAAGTTCAAATGGTCCTGCTTATGTCCTCAGTAGAAGACCGGGAAAGGAGAAAACGTTTCCCTCATGACCAAAAATGGCGAAGGTTATGTTAGAAGGAAGAACTGGAGGAGGAGTAGCCTCTTCTTCTTACCCACTCTATCTCTCAGCTGTGAGTTATTCCTAATTACTGGTGTGGTGGCAGCGCAAAGTTACCGAACCCAGCCTTTCATCTTAACATTCACTGACTCCGACGAAAGTGTCAGCGGCCGAGAAGGTAGTTCGGGTGCACTAGCCTATTATTTACATTATGGCAGCTAACCGCGCACCGAAACAATGGTGCCTGACAAAACAAGAGACTCTGAACTCATTCGAAAATTGGAAACAAAACTTACTATACACACTCTCACTGGATCCGTTGTTTGCCCCATTCCTCATTGACGGCACAGCGTGGGGTAAGAAGAGCAGGGATACTCCTCTCAGAGGATTCCTTGACGATGGTGAGGCGAATGCTGCAGCTCGCAGGCAGACTGCCATTCAGAAAGTTCGCCAGTTAGAACTCATGCTAGGTTACATTACGGCTACATTACGGCTTCCAAACCACAGGTGCCCAGCTTATTGATTTTGTGGATATTCACCTAGAAGCTGATGAACGTACTGAAGATTTATATCAGCGCCTTATGGCCTTTACAGAGGATAGTCTCCTTAAGGGAGCAGGGTTAACTCACCATGGCGTTGCTTTAGCTGAGGATGAAGAGCTGTCCCCTTCCCTTGAGAATTTTGTAGTTGTGACATGGCTACGTTTAATTCATGCTGATCTGCCTAAGCTCGTCAAGCAAAGATATGGCACTGAGTTGCGCACTCGTACATTGGCATCTATCAAACCAGAAATTTCCCAGGCTCTAGACTCCCTGCTCTCTGAAATCCGTGCAGCTGATGATGCTAAAATAATGCGAGCAGCCGCCTCTAACCGCACATACAGTGGCACAGTTCCCCGTCAGTTCCCCTTTGGTGCTGCTAAAACACCAATGCGGTCGAGCCCACGTGAGAAGTCATGCCCCCTGTGTACACAAGCAGGCCGCCAAAACAACACACACTCTCAGTTCATGCAAATTCTTACCTGAACAAGACAGATTGTCTCCGTCCTCAGTGAAGAACCCGCCGACTCAGTCGCATACCAGGAGTGTTCTGATGAAGAGCCACTTCCTCCTATATGCCCTGAGCCCACTCAGCCCCACACTACCCGCGCCGTCCAAGTCAGACAATCGCCATATATTGACACCTTTTATAAACACCACCATGCACGCATCATTCTCGACACCGCTGCCCACCAGGCCGATGGTTCCTCTCCCATGAAGGTGGTGGGTGAGACCCGCCTTTCATTCACCCGGGATGCCAATAGGTTCCACTTTGACGGCCTGGTTGTGGAAAACCTGGATGTGGACATACTCGCAGGCACCCCCTTCATGTCCTCAAATGACATTTCGGTACGTCCTGCTAAAAGACTGATTACCTTAGCCTATGGTGCTGTGTTCCCCTACGACTCTGAGCTCACCAAGAATGCGGTTCGCCACACCATTACATTGCGTGCCCCTCCTGTGTCAACCACCATATGGCCGGGAGAATACCTCGAAATTTCCCTCCCACCTGACGCACCATCAGATATGGCCTATGCCATGGAGCCTCGTCTGCATACACGCTCGGGCAATGGCGATGCCATGTCCGACTGGCCCCACCCAGGGGTGATATCCAGTGTTGCAGGAAGAGTCCGCATCCCAAACCTTTCAGGCGAGCCCCATGTCTTGAAGCGTCACCAACATTTCTGCCAGGTTGACCCCCTTTCCATGCTGTCCGTTCTGAGCCATGCCTCTGACTCTCACACCACGATGCCTATGGCCCGTCACCTCCCAGTTCGACCTGCGAATGTTCAACACTCCAGTGGCGTCCAAGTAGACCCGGACAACCTGCTCCCCTCTGGCTTTAAGGGTAGGTTCCAGTCCTTGTTGGACCAGTATGACGAGGTGTTCAACCCTGTTATCCCCGGCTACAACGGTGCCGTGGGCCCATTCGAGGCCAAAGTGAATATGGGCCCAGTCGAGCCACCACAATGTAAAGGTCGCTTACCCTTGTATGGCAGAGATAAACTCACTGAGCTGCAACAAAAGTTTGACGAGCTGGAGCGTCTGGGCGTCTTCCGTCGCCCTGAGGATGTAAGTGTTTCGGTGGAGTATCTCAACCCCTCCTTCTTAGTCAGAAAGCAGAGTGGTGGGTTCCGTTTAGTGACTGCGTTTGCTGATGTCAGCCGTTATTCAAAGCCCCAACCATCCCTCATGCCCGACGTCGACAGCACCCTGCGTCTGGTTGCTCAATGGAGACACCTCATTGCCACAGACTTGACGAACGCATTCTACCAGATACCACTGTCACATGACTCCATGAAGTATTGTGGGGTGGTCACCCCTTCCGCGGAGTTCGTGTCTATGCACGTTCAGCCATGGGCATGCCTGGCTCAGAGACTGCACTCGAGGAACTAATGTGCCGTGTGTTGGGCGATCTGCTACAGGCTGGCGTTGTGGCGAACCTTGCCGATGACTTGTATTGCGGTGGCAACTCACCTGAGGAGCTGTTGAACAACTGGGCCTCCGTCCTACATGCCCTGAGTCGATGCAACTTGCGTGTCTCAGCGTCCAAGACTGTCATCAACCCGCGCTCCACTACCGTCCTTGGGTGGGTGTGGTCCCAGGGTACGCTTTAGCCAAGCCCCCACCGTGTGTCTACCCTGGCTGCATGCGAGCCGCCGAAATCAGTAGGGGGTATGAAATCCTTCACTGGAGCGGTTAAAGTAATGGCCCGCGTGATCAAGCATTGCTCTGCCCTCCTTGCCCCCCTTGACGACGCCATAGCAGGCAAGTCGTCGCAGGACAACATCGAGTGGACTGAGGAGCTGCACTGTGCCTTCAATAAGGTGAGGGAGTGTCTCTCCTCTGGCCGCTCTGTCATCCTGCCCCGCCCGGACGATCAACTGTGGATCGTTTCTGATGGCGCCGTCCGGAGACCTGGCATAGCTGCCACACTGTATGCGATGCGCGACAACAAGCTTGCACTTGCCGGTTTCTTTAGCGCCAAGTTACGTGACCATCAGTTGACATGGTTGCCCTGTGAGGTGGAGGCCCTCGCCATCGCTGCAGCTGTCAAGCATTATGGCCCCTACATTATTCAGTCAACAAACAAAGCATGTGTCCTCACTGACAGCAAGCCGTGTGTGCAGGCCTACGAGAAGCTGTGCAGGGGCGAGTTCTCTGCGAGCCCTCGTGTGTCTACCTTCCTCTCCACAGCGAGCAGATTGCAGGTATCGATACGATATGTGGCTGGTGCGGCTATCCTCCCATCTGACTTCGCTAGTCGTAATCCCCTGACTGTACTGACATGGCGTGCCAGGTGTGTACCTTTGTACAACGCACCCAAGACTCAGTCGTCAGGCTACTGTCCGGTGATGACATCCTGGCAGGTCGTGCAAGAATGCCATTCACAAGCAGAACAGCGTGGCGGTCACTCCAGTCTGAATGCCCTGATTTGCGCCGTACCCATGCTCATCTTACCCAGGGGACCCGACCATCGAAGAAAATCACGAACATCAAGGATGTCAAAAGGTACCTCAGCATGGCATCTATTGCTAGTGATGGCTTGCTCATCGTGAGGCGCGAGGAACCCCTCTCTCCATGCCGGGAGTGCATAATTGTTCCCAGACAGGTCCTGGATGGCCTTGTGACTGCTTTGCACTTACAGCTCAGCCACCCCTCTGCCAACCAGCTCAAAAAGACGATTGGTAGATACTTTTTCGCCCTTGACCTTGACAAGGCCGTCCTCCGGGTTACTGAGGGCTGTCATTCTTGTGCGGCTCTCCGTCATTCGCCTCAGGTCGTAATCGAACAGTCATCATCTGCACCCCCCGCTGCCATTGGCGTCGCCTTTGCTACTGATGTCTTGAAACGTGCGCGCCAACTGGTGCTGGTAGTGCGAGAGTGTGTGACGTCCTACCCCGTTTCGTTGTTGGTGGACGACGAGGGTAGCCAAACCCTGCGGGATGGTCTCATTAGGCTCTGTGTGGAGCTACGGCCCCTGGATGGTCCATTCGCCGTGATACGGACCGATCCGGCCCCTGCATTCAAAGCCCTGGCTTCTGACTCTCTCCTCGCGCAACACAGGATCTCACTGGAGCTGGGGTGGGCGAAGAACGCAAACAAGAACCCTGTTGCTGAAAAGGCTGTGCAAGAGTTGGGGGAGGAATTGCTGCGACAGCAGCCTCGCGGTGGCCCCATATCGCCTAGACTTCTGGCAGTTGCAACTGCTTGCCTCAACTCCAGATTGCGGTCCCGTGGTCTATCTGCCCGGGAGATGTGGACACAAAGAGACCAGTTCACCTCCACCCAGCTGCCCCTCGCCGACGAGGAACTCATACGTTTGCAGCACGACGAGAGGGTGAGGAACCACGCTCACAGTGAGAGGGCTAAGGCCCCTCATGGGAACACCCTGGTCCCCTCTTCGCTTGAGGTGGGTGACCTTGTCTACCTCCACGCTGACCGCAACAAGGCGTGCAGCCGTGACAGATACCTTGTTGTGTCTGTTGAGGGTCTCTGGTGTGGCCTGCGCAAGTTTGCAGGGTCACAACTCAGAGACTTCACCTACCGGGTCAAGTCGTCGGACTGCTACAAGGTCCCAGTTGCCAGCCATGGCGCCACCCATTCCTCTGAAGACGGCAATGCGTCTGATGACGACTGTCCTCCACCGCCGAAGGCGCCCCAGGTGGTGCCTCCCTTGGCACCTGCTATTCCCCCGGAAATTGCATCAGTGCTCGCCCCTGCTGGGCCCAGTGGGTCTTACCCTGGTCCGGGATGGCAGCCACCCGCTACCTCTGCCATACCATGTGACCCGCCTGAGGAGTCCTCCTACGCTGACTCTGGCAGTGCGCCCTCCTCGCCCAGGCGTGGCACCCGGCTACGTCGTCAGCCGTCTCACCTCAGTGACTACGTCTTGGACTTGTGATGGACCCTTCACATATCCTTTTTTTGTATGGCGCTGTGTTGTGTGTTTCTAGCAGTGTTGATATGTTCTGCGTTGGTACGTTATGTGTCTATGTTTGCCTTATGCTGTTGTGCATAATCTTTAGTGCGGGCATTCTAGTTGCCTGTCTTGATGGGCTGCGATACTGCGTTCATTCTGTTTGAGGGTGGGTGTGGGAAAGAAAGGTGGTCACGCCAGTCTACTGCCTGGTTATTGTTATTCTACTGTGGCGCATGCGCGCCCCCTCTCTCTCCCTATGTGTATTTACCTCCCTGGTCATTCCTTCAGTAAAGTTGAGCCCGACTACCCACTCTATCTCTCAGCTGTGAGTTATTCCTAATTACTGGCGAAACATAGTGTCACTTCTGCAGCCAGACTGGCCAGCCTGTCCTTGAGTGAGAGACAGACGACGTATAGGCATTAAACATTTACAGGAATATTACACCTTTTTATGAAATTTGGTTATTCACAGTCTTACCTGGAGTCACATGTGTGGGTAAAAGCATTTTGATCTCAGTGTATTTGTTCTCCTCGTCTGGCAACCCCAATTTTAGTCTTATCTTAGTGTAGGCACTAGAATGTAATGTAGTCAAAGAGTTACTGGCAGCTTTGCATTCCAGCACCTACTGTATGCTAAACTAAATCTAAAAAAAAGGTAAAGTTGGGGTTGCCAGACTAGGAAAATGCTTTTACCCACTCATGTAACTTCAGGTAAGGGGGTAAATAATCCAATTTCATAGGATGGAGTATTCCTTTAGGCACAAATATATTTATATAGGCGTTTGGACACCTGACTTGCGTGTGACTGCCAAACTTTATTTCCCAAACACGCTTACAAGATAAATGTGGATCGCCAGTCAGCTTCATGCCATGTATTAAATGACCGGCAAGAAAACAGTGATACCATGCCACAGCAAAAGAAGAGTTTTTTTCCCCATGAAACCACTGGATTTGTCATTGGATGTGTGATTTCACGAAGAACCGGGACATCTTTCATTCATAGTTTGAATTCCGTTTTAGGTATACAGAATAGAAGGCGGAGTATTTTGCCCAGAGTTTCCGATAGCAGTGACTGAAACCTCAGTTTAAGTGAAGTGCATAAATAAACACAAACCCTCTATTGTTGAAATGGTAGTAGGCTAATATTTCCAATATTAATAACTTCCACATTTATTGACAAAATTACACAAGAGATGGAATGGGGGGATTTCCATTTAAGAAGGGGGATGATTTTACATTTTTGTTTCAGAAGGGGGATGCCACCCCCCCCCACAACTCCTTGTACTGCCTACACTGTGTTCAGGACACGTCAATTTTTTAGTAGCCTATCTTATAACTTTGTAATGCATGCAGCCTAGTACCACACAGAAACAGATCTAAATGTGGATTTCTGTGGATGTTTTGATCCAATCTCAATCTGACCTCAACCTTATCTCTCCTTTTCACTTCACAGTCCCGGTCTTATTTTGTCATATTCTCTGCTCCTAATTCTTACGCTTGTTGGACTCTTTCCCAAATTGTAATCCTTACTTGTCCTTTTGCAGTGCTAACAGTCTGAATGTTGAGTGAAGTAATTGTCAAAAATTCCTTTGTCATGTAACAATGTAGGAAACCAATTCTTAAAAGTAGAAGACACAGACGTTTACAGTTTAGAGTAGAAGACACAGACATTTACAGTTTTTCTAGCCTACAAGTGTGCTATAAAATCGTTAAGTCTTATGCAGTGAGTTGTGTTTAAAGTTTAACAAACACTGTTGCAAAATTTCAAACGGCTTGCAGAATTTGTGGTTAGATTGGCTACAACCGTTAGTGGTTTCAGAAATAGAAAGAATCATTAGTGTTTTAGCATTCAGAAAAAAAAGGTAAAAGTTCTCTGACAAAGGCACGAACAAAACCTGGAAGAAAACACAGGAGATACACAGAGCAAGCACAAGCACATGGCAAGGCAAGATACAGAAGACCAGACAGAGAACACAGGTTTAACTATAAACTAAAGACATGAACTAGCCTAAATACATAAGAAAACTCTAAGCTAAACTCAACAAAACCCTGACACTAGGTGGCACTAGCCTGGCATGAAACCCCCTGGGCCTACTTCTCCTACAGATTTTCCTGTTTTTGGCCGGAGATGATTCTCACAGGTCATATAGTGTATGTGGGGGTTTACCAAGTTATCACCCTCAGGAAGTGAATATGGCGTGCCTTTGGTCAATTGGAACTTATGGAACAGTGAAATACTGTATGTTCATTTGGAAGCTATAAATGGCTTATTGTTGTCCTCCAACCATTGAGTTTTGGGCTGAGAGCACCAGGGTGAACTCTTTTTATCTGTGTCCTACACACCCGCTTATGTCCAAATAACCTCTATCTGTTTTGCACACACACATACACACACACACACACATACACACACACACACAGAGACACCCACTCAGAATGCAGACACATGCTTGCCAATGTGAAGGTTGGATTGACTCGACATGAAGGAAAGAACAGGACTCTGGTTGACGTTTGCAATTTGTGAGTTTTGAAGTGTACACATTCCATTAGCCTTTCAATTGATTGGATATTACTTTTATGTTGTGCTATAACTTGGTGTTGAGAGTAGTTTCATCATAAAGAGTAGATGAAATCATGGTAATAACACGTAACTCGTAACAACCCAAAAATAATGACTTCCAAGATATTTACAGTTTGTATTGAAAAAGTTTAATATCTTAGAATTCTTAGAAATTCTTTTTGTTTGTGATTAACATTTTATTGATTTAAAGACACATAAGGTATAAACATGTCAGGCGTATGTTTATTTAAACTAATAGGCCTAATAAGAATATATACTGTAGGCCTAGGAATGACACACACAACAACACAACATAGACAAAAACTAACTAACATGTTGGAAGGCCAAGTCTGTATAAATTACTGCGTAGATAGACAATAGACAATCTGCTGGTCTGAAGTTCATTTTATTCTTCCATTTTATACATTCCATTTCATATACTTCCTGTCCGTCCCTTTCTATGCTCTTGCTACATCTCCCCCCTTGACTGTCACTCTTAAAGTAACTTCTTTTGCTTTTACCGTATTTGTAAATAAACTTGAAGAGTAAACATTATAAAGTTGAGAACTAAACATTCAAACAACTCATAGTACTTCATGAGCACTAAACTAAAATTAATTAAATACTCCAACGCAAGAATAAAATTTGTTAGTCACCTGTGGGACTAGCAGGACAGGAAAAACATTTTAAGGAACCAGCAAAAATGATGGTGATAAGTCTGTCAAACCCAACTGCTGTAAGTCCCTCCCCCTCCCCATTCGTTCCTATACTCTTGATGTGTGCCTTCAGGGGAAATCTGAAATCTCTGAATTGTTTCTTTTGAAATGCCTAGTTTTCTCAAACAGTTTTTCCTGATCACATACCCCACCTTTAACACATAACATTTTTTTGTTAATTTTTCTGTGGTATTTAATTGTCATTATTTTACTCTCTGATTTAAAAAAATTCCCATACTAATTTTAAAACTGTTTTTCAGTGTTTACTGGCCAACTAACTGCTGCTGGTATGTCAATGACAGTATTTTATTCATTATGTTTGAATCTTTGTACATTTGGTGACTGAACTATGGATTTATCATGGAATTATTCTCTGTGTGTAGGAGGGCCTGTTTCTTCTGTTCCAGTCCTGAAGGGTCCTGAAGTAGCTTACCTCAACACAAGGGTTACATTTTCCTGTGAGGTCCAAGGTTCACCTTCATCAGCCACTTACCAGTTCATGAAAGTCAAACATATCCCAATTACCGAAAAGAAACCGTTATCAGTTGGAAACCCACCCACATTATCCTTAAAGGTCACTAATACATCAGCTGGGAAATACTACTGCAAAGTGACAGTGTTAGGAAAATCAAGGAGCAGCAACATCCTACACCTTGAAGTAGTAAGTGAGTATGACTTACTTCCTATGTTCACTATTGTAGGGGAGAACCTACCCAGGACGAGTGAAACACTTTTTAAGTTAAGAAAAAAAAGGTTAATCACTGATTGACACTTGCTGTTTCAGTTGAGTTAATAACAATCCTGGATGAATTCATTATAATTGAGTGAGAGGTGAGATTTCCGATTTCTCATCTGTACTTCCAGGTAGGGATGTGACATACATGACTAATCAACATGACTTAATTCTATACGGCTCTGGTTGGGCAAATTACTGCAAAACTGTAACTCGTTATTTATTACTTGTTACTGACATTTTAAAGTAGTCCCTTACATTACAATATTAGTGTTTTGAAAATGTAAGGCGTTACATTACAGTTGCATTACATTTAAGTTACTCTTCGGGCCCTCCGGTAGCCTATGACCTTCATTAGTTTGTTATCAATGTTGAGAATGACAAGCGGAGACTGTAAATTTCTACATTGAAGTCCGGCACAGCTAAAGTTTTACCCTTGCTGACCTCTCAATGATTTTTGGTGAATTTGTATGAAGGAAAAAAACACCACTTCATTAAGTTAAAAATGCATAGTAACTTGAGTTACTATGCAAATGTTAAAAATGCATAGTAACTTGAGTTACTGACAATTATACAGAGGAAAATATTACCAGTTTTTGTTTTGTAATGCCTTACATTACTAAGTTACCACAAAAAGCACTTTTGTAACTCATTACTGCCAACACTGGCTCTGGGCTAGTCGGCCACCCTATTGTATGTACTTTATGCTTATGGGGATGTATTTTATGCTTGATGGATGGCTATGCCATTTTCTCAACTATTGCAGCAAAATTTTAGTGTTGATAGATAGTGTTGAAAACCGAACCTCCCCTTTAACTTCATTGCATTCTGAAAAAAATCTGAATTGTACATTTTGTCTCCTATTTCATTAGTCCCGGTTCTCCCCTATAATGTCAAAAGGATAACCTTTTTAAGAACCTCTTTAGATCGTCTCTCATTTAACTGTTATATCCATCTGCCTGTTCCCATCCTCAGTTCCTGTTTCAGGTGCCAGCATCCTCTCAGTGCCCAGCCCCCCTAATGTGTTTGAAGGATCCTTACTGACTCTTTACTGTAAGGTTCAGCAAGGCTCTCACCTCTCTTACACATGGTACCACAACAGACTGGAGGTGAAGGCGCCCTCACACATGTATGGGCTTTTTGGACACTCCCTCATTGTGGACAAGCTGACAAAGAAACATGCTGGAAGTTACTACTGCTCTGCCAGGAATGACATAGGGCTTAATCCACGTTTCTCCAGCAGCAGTGAAATATATGTCACAGTCAAAGGTATAAAATAAGAATAGAAACCACGTTAAATCCACATTTCAACAATTGATCCAACGTACAGTATCATTTTGCACCCTCCACTGATATATACTGTACATACTCTGTAACAGAAAAAAGAAAACTAAGGCCTAGTCCACACGGCAACGCAACGAGATTTTTTTAGCGGGCTGAGAAAAAAATCGCGTCCACACACGCAACGGAGCGCTAACAAATCTCATCCAGATGGCTCCGTTGTCATTCAGTGGAATGATGTAATACATATTCCTGGCCAGCAGGCGGCGATAACAGTTTCAGTAAATAGTCCGTTTCAATGAAGAAATCAACAGCTCCTGAAAGTTCGTCGGAAGGATCTATGCTTTTAAAATGCTGCTTTTAAGACTAATAAACGTTCAACATGAAGGTTTGTGATGTCTGTTTATGAACATAGAAGTTACTTACTAAAATAGTTGGGATGGATGGATCAGATTAATGACTGTAGGGTTCAGATAGCTAACAGGTTACACAGGGACATAGTATAGACAGGAATACCATTAGGCTAAATTGCTATGCTAGCGATTTTATAGCCTAGCCTACTGTGCCAGCCTAGGCATTTGAGACCTTACAAACTGATAGTTTGATAGTTAAACAAGGATTAAGAGGTTTTGTAGCAATATAGTGAAACTAATAACAACGCCTGCAGCAAAGGCTGTCAAACATGGCGCACGTGTTCGGTGGGCACATGTAAGGTTATTTTGGTCACGTGTTGGTGACAACGGGGCTAATTCGCGTCCACAAGACACCAAAACGATAACGTTGCAGCCTGGCAACGATTCCGTCCCACCCTGGCGGGCGTTGTGAAAAAATATCGGATCAGCCCACCCAGAATGCCGTTGCCATGTGGACAGAAGGCCCAAACGATACAAAAATACCGGATTTCGTTGCCGTGTGGACAGGGCCTAAAGCAAAGCGTTGGGTTCATATCTCAGCCACTCTTGGATGTGGCTTGATCACACTTGGTCACATGACTACCAACTCCATCCCAGTGCTCCTCAACAAATTTGGTGCTGTTTGGGCACTGGTGTGGCCTGGTCTAGCATTCCAGTCATTGGCATCGCTTGAATCGAGCAATCCCACATCGAGCTAAAAAGCAAGCAGGATCGGGAGTTGTGAGCAATTACATCGGGTTTCTGCTGTTGTAGCGCAGCTTACGTCACGACTAAGCTGGTGCATAACGTTGCAATTGGGTGAAATCAGATTTCAGATTTCTACAGTTCACACCTCAAGCTTGTAATCGTTCGGCAATGGTGAATTGCCAAACCCTTGTAGGAAGCTAATGCATAGATCAAGGGGATGGCTAAAGCCAGCGTAGGATGTCCCATTTAAAGCCATTAAAATTTCAAAAGCATTCGGGCCTTTCCAGCCTATCAAATTCTCCAGTAAAGTTAACAAACAGGGAGCACACATCTGGGCAAAGCTTTGCTGTATCTAAAGCAATAATTGGGGAAAAAAAGTGTGTTCAAATCTTATGATGCATAATGGGTTAGGAAGTCCTGACCAATATTTTGAAAACCTTGGTATCCTTTAAATCCTTGGATCAGGCCAATTCCACCGCAACCTATGGCATCATATTCCTATTACTAGATTTTCCACAATTTTGAATTAGGGCAGTAAGGGATAAGTATGCTGCTCAAAAAAAATTAAAGCAGCACTTTTTGGGTATGGCATGAGGTCAAATGAACTTCTCTGATAATAATCTGGTTTGTAAAGTAGCACAAGGTTTTTCAACTGTATTGATATTGATGGAATTAATAACAGGTACCAGAGGGGCAACAATAGCCGTTTCTCAATATCCGTACTTTAATGTGTGTGTGTTCCCATAGACTTGTGAAACGTCATAAAACACAGCCGAAGTAATGTTCCAATTCATAAGTTAGAATAGAATTCACGGAAGTTTTCTCAATTTTTTTTGAGGATGCATCGGATGGTGACTTCTGATCACTTCAGGACCATTACTGTATTCCCCAAAATACACTTAGGTGCTCCACTCTGAAATGTGGAAATATGGCAGAACGTAATGTAAGGATTGACCATATCTGACTTAAACTAATACATTTTGTTTAGGACTTGATATTTTTTAAAATCAGATGAGAAATGTACACATAGGTTTTATAACCAAAAAGTGTATCTGTGATGAGATATGATGTTTGTACCTGTTAGCTTGTCATCCTCCAAGATTCAGCGCACTGTCCTTGCATTCTCGGAAGCATTCTCAACTTCTCAAGTTTGAGTCCATTCTTTTAAATTGTACTCATTTAAATAACCCCCATCTATTTTCTCTTTATGTTTCAGTTAACATTTCTGTACCGAAGCTGTCATTAACACTCTTGAGAGAGAAGAATGATTATTATGCCAACTTGAGTTGTGAGGCAGCGCAAGGCAGTGCTCCAGTTACATTTCTGTTGTTCCTGGAGGGCCAGGAGATTGATCGGCAAGTGTCCAACTCTCTGTCTGCCTGGTTCACTCTGCCTTTGATGGTAGGAATGAACATGGTGACAGCACAGTGTAGGGCAGTGACAAGTCGCCAACAACTGACCAGCAATTCTCTGAATCTAGAGATGGGTGAGATGTAATAACAGACATAGTCACATTTGTGCATTTTAATGAGCACGTGGGTGTATATAAAAGCTTTATGTCCTCTGTTATTGTGTAGATTGTGTTCATCTCGTAATGTTTCTCTTATTATGTCTGCTGTCATTTGCTTTGAAAATGTATGTTTGGTAAATAACATAAGCATGACCATGTCACCCACTATTAATCCATTCCAATCCAATATTGTAAACTTGAACATGATGACTCACAACAATCCAGCTGAAATGTATTTTAATGCTGGTAATTAATTTGAGCTGCTTTAAGATGGTCGATTAAAGGAATATGCCGGAGTGAATTCAAGTATAGCCCTGTTGAAAGAGCTTGTTAAATGTGCTACTTCGTGAGTGGAATAAAATAATTTGGTACAGCACAGACCGAACGCGAACACAGAAGCAAACAGGCACTTTACACTGAATCAATGGGACCTGACTGTTGGAAACGGAAAGTAAGATCTGATGTTACATTGACTCAATGTAAAGTTTTTCGCGTTAGGTCTATGCTGTTCGAATTTCTTTCATTTCATGCGAAATATATTGCTGTCAGATAGCTCGTGCAGCAGGGCTATGCTTGAATTCACTCCGGCATTTTCCTTTATTGTCATTTTAAAAGTAGATAGTGATCTGGGACTATGTCCTAGTGCAGGGGTCTCCAACCATTTTTGTATGAGAGCCACGTTGATAAAAATTAGTGTGGCTGACAGCTAGGCCTACTTATTCATCTATTTTAAAATTTTAACTTTTTTTTTTTTTACCATTCACACATTTGAAGTGTCATCTAAGTTTCTGGCACTTTTATTTTCCAGAAAATGAAATACTTTGCTATACTATAAATGAAAATAAATAAAAAGAGAAATGGCATTACTAAGTTGGAATGACTACTTCAAAGTCATTGGCGAATTGAAGTGAAATATCTCCCATACCATTCTCTTCTGTATTTGATTAGAGCATGCCCCATGGAATAATAACTATCATGGAATACCCATGAAATGAAGATAACAGACTTTTTAGTTTAGCCAATGCTGAATAGGGAGGTAATTTATCAATCGTACCAAAAGGGGGGTTCAGAATTTGGACATACGCAGACATCCCATGATCTGCTCTATAAGGAACTATTTAAAAGACACAATATTAATAGCAGATGGCAAAGAAGTGTTATACCAATAAATAAATCTTTGATTAAATGAAATTCACTAAAGTGAAATTACCTTTTTGTCAGCAATAATGTGATAAGCCAATAATGTAATAACTAGGCGACAACGTAATAACTTTTTACATTATTGGTAACAGATTATTATGTTATCATCAAAATTATTACATTTTTGGCAATTATTACATTATCAGCCTTTACACGCCACTACTCACCCACACTGGCGGTGTCTAACAATTAAAAGGAATTACGATGGCAGAGCAAGACGATTTATTTAAGTTCACAGATCTCACAACAGCATAAAAACACACGGAAACGCCAACAGAAACTTTGTTAGTCACACCATCTCTATAGTTTTTACAGTTAGCCTGCATTTTCCCATTCATTGCAGCGACAAGAGACATGGCTCGCAAACATGCCACACGCAAACCTGCATACAGGTAGGCCTGTGGACTATTTGTGAGAAAACAATGTCTACACAAGCAATGCACTAGTTATTATAATGCATCACACAATGTAAATGCAAATCAACAGTATACCATGCCTTAATATTGTAGCTCAATGGTGTTTTCTGCCCCCAACGGCACCTTCCAGGCAGCACAGCTTAAAGGGCACTACCCTTACCCTATTCCTAACCCTAACCCCCTCATCCCTCATCCTAACCCTAAACTGAGGGGAATAGTGTCTTGAAGGCAGCGCTGCCTGGAAGGCACCGTTGAGGGCAAAAAATACCAAAGACCAATATTGTAATTGCATTATGTAAAATGAAGCAAGACTAGCACATACAGAAAGAACATGTAAGAACAGTGAACCTTGTGTGAACAAGAGCAAAAACCAAAAAAACATTTTACTCTCTTATATCCCTCTATAATGAGATGTGATAAAGATATCTTGAATCTCAAATCATTTGCAAAAGAGGCAGAGTGAAGGTAACATGAAAGCATATAATGCAGAGTTGAACATGGGTGGGGGTGAATTTACTGAAATATATTCAACCCTGCTGGTCATTGAAGATTGCACCACAAAGTTCCTAAATAATAGATTCATCTGTATATCTATGTATATTAATGTTGTTTTGCTATCATTGGTTGCTATAAAAGCTATGATACATTAGACTAGGCTAGACTACACTAGGATAACTGTTGTAGTCTAGTATTTTTAACACTGGTATTTTCTACCACACACTTCTGCACAATTCCACTAACACATATCTTTGTAGCGTACATGATCACAGTATGACTATTTTCTCCACTTGTGTGTTAGTGCCTGTAGGAGGTCCTGTGCATCTGCAGACAGAGTACCTGTACAATAATGACTGGCAAGTGAGGGCGGTGAGACTACAATGTGACATAAGTAGAGGTACTTTTCCCTCTTTCTCTTGGCTCCTTAACAACTCACTCCTGCAACAGAGAGACTGCTCAAAAATCTCCACTGACCAGTGCCATGTCCTTTTTTTGACTGATGTCACACCACTGAATTTGGGCTACTACCAGTGCCTTGTGAGGGACAGCTTTGCCAACACATCTTGGGCAGAGAGTAACACTGTTCTTTTGAAGCCAACAGGTAAAATATATATATATAATGTAACAACAATGGATACAATTTATATGTGGTGGTATATGATACAAATATATTAATGGTTTTTCTCATAGATTTCCCTACAACTATAACTGAGGTAGTAGCTGTAGTGTTCTGCTGCATCTCACTGATTGTTATGATGGGAACCCTTTTCAGCATACTTTGGATATTTTACTGTAAGAACTGTAAATTATTTTTAAAAATTTCCCTGTCACATCAATGTCTTTGAACTTCAACAATGATTTACTTTCCCTTCAGGTGCGGTCTTGCGATCAAGAGGTGTGACCATACCTGAACAGCACAAGTGAGCCTGGTTTTCTACCCTTAAGTAGTTGATGTATCACCACTTTTTATTTTTGACATACAGTCCCATGAAAGAGTATTTCCCCCCCTCTTGATTTTCCGTAACAGTAATGCAGGTGGTTATGACGTTGAGGTACACAGGCAACACTGAGTCGTAGGCCTACGTAAAAAAATTTAATGTTTAATACATAGTTTTGTTTTCATTGTTAAAGAATACATGCCATTGTTAACAAATTCCTTAGCAATGGGAATTTCCACAAATGGAAGGTGCATATTTACACTGCATTACATTGTATTTGCTTGTCTCTCTAAAAAAACAAGGTTGCTGCCATATGAACCCGTGGCATTCACAGTCTATACTGCTTACAGGCATTCAAGTGAATCACAACAAATCCCAGGAGCAGCAAAAGCCCTAAACAAATGATGTCTGAAGTCATCCTACCAAATATGAGCCTAATACGTCAAAGCGTTCATGAGATAAATGTTTTTGCTAATTGTGGCGCCCCATAGTGGCAAAATAACACCAAATTTGATGTGGGTACTTTGGATGGTCCTCATAGTCATGCCACCTGAGCTCACATCCTGTTTGTCGATTTTCATGGGCTGCCACTGGCAAACGCTTTGACGTATGAGAGCCCCACGAATACTGTTTCCCAGGCATGGTCTTTACCAGTATGTCCAAAGTCATGCCACCAAATATCTTGATACGTCAAAGCATTTCCTAGATCTGAGCAGCTTTGCCATTGATTTTTATTGCCAAGGGTGCTTTGATGGATGAGAGTGCAATGAAAACCTTATACCAGGCATGGTCTGTTGATCATGCATGCCAAAGTTCATGACAATCGGATGAACTATGCAGCCAGGGCCACTTTACTTTCACTTTTGGCAAATTCAAAATGGCGGAAAATGTAATTATATGGAAAATGACGTCAAAGGAACTGTCTAACTCCAAGGATTCCAACAAAAGCAAGCACCCTTAATAATGAAGAAATGCAGAGAGAACAATAAGTGCAAGCACACTTAATAAATAACGTAAAAAGGTAGAACAAAAGTGTAGAACGAAAGGTAAAATGTGGAACAAAAACAGGGACGCTAAGTCTCCAAAAGGTCCCAGGCCTTCTCTCAGGTTCTCACCCAAAGAGGCGTAGTTGAGATGGAGTCGGCCTGTGCAGGAGCATCGGCGGTGCAAAAACTACATGGCGGGTGGCGGCAGCAGCAAAAACAATCCCCAGAATGCACACGCAACATTTGTTATTCTTTATTGTCTTTCACTGTTTGAATGAAAACATGAATAAAACTGTTTTGTGAAATGGGCATGAACGTTTGAAACTTCATGATTGTCATGCTCACTCAGCCATGGCTCATGTATACACTTATTAATAACTAGAGTGTTGAGTGACAGCTGTGACTCCTATAAATTATCAAAAGAATGAATGAGAGTTGGTCACAGAGAAACAATTTGCATTGTTCATACAGTTTGTGAATCCACAGGAATAAACTGTTTACCTTTTGGAGATAAACCCACAACCTGATTGATGTTGTTTTATATTTTGCAGTGAAGTAATTGCCATGCCTGCATTACCCTTGAGAACTGAGAATATGGTTGAGATGTGATCACCAATGAAGAAATGGAACTTCTCTCCATACTACATTTGAAAAGTTTTGATATCATCAACAATTACAGTGGCAAGACTGTATTTTGTTCCATTTAACAGCTAAGAAAAGAAGTGTACAAAAAAAAAAAAAAAATACAAGTAGACACACCATTCATTTCTGCTTAGTTTAGTGATTTCTGTTATGTTAATGTATAACATATTGCATTTTTTTATAAACTGGCACATATCACCTGCATATTAATAAAAAATATGTTGAATAAGTTTGTACACTTATTTTATCTTGGAAGAAAACACAGGGGCTGTAAAGTCAATACAAACATATGGGACCAGGTTGTGCACCAAAATATAGCAAACCAGTTTCCATCCAAAGACAGTTTGGGGAAGGATGGGAGTAACCACGTAGGCTCAGTGATTTTCCAGAATGTGGGTTGTTATTTTGGTTTATTTCTTTAACACTGCTTTGTTATTAGAGTGCATGAAAATGCTGTATTGTTCTTTGGTTTCATCTTGTTATTATTCCGCCTATTCTTAAAGAGGAACTGAGATGAATTTTAAAGTAAATGTGACATGACAGATGTTCTATCTGGCTTTTAATTAGCAGAAAACTGATAACATTATCATGAGGGAGAAAAAGGCAATTTACATTTTCAGCTATAATACAGCTATGCTACAATCAGTGTTAGGCAAGTTACTGCAAAACTGTGATGCGTTATTTATTACTTGTTACTGACATTTTAAAGTAGTCCCTTACATTACAATATTAATGTTTTGAAAATGTAAGGCGTTACATTCCTGTTGCATTACATTTAAGTTACTCTTCGGGCCCTCCGGTAGCCTATGACCTTCATTAGTTCGTTATCAATGTTGAGAATGACAAGCGGAGACTGTGAATTTCTACATTAACCTGTTGAGGAGTACGGTCTCATATATGAGATTTGCCGTGGCTGGTCCCCAGGGAGTACGGTCTCATATGTGAGATTAGAACATTGTAAAATTCTTAGTTTCTACTATGACACGACAATGACCCTCAGAAATTTTTAACACAAGGTTCTATGAAGCTATAGAATGTTTGCATAGAATTCTAGAAGAACTAGGCAAAATAATCCACTCTCCTGGGCACAGCATTCGCGTTATTCACCTGGCGGCCATTTTGACGTAATTTGACGCTTGAGGTGTACGAAAGTACGAAAGAGGTGTACGGAAGTAAACAGTTCCACCGGAGTGCCTGCTCTTTTGGGAAACGGTGGAAAGTCTGCCCACGGTATGATTTTTTCCTCTTTGAGGATGTGCATTTCGGCACACAACAGTGAGGCGCCATGACAGCTGGCTGTGTAGCAACGGTGTAGCCGAGTGTACTCCTGAAGTGTACCCCTCAATGTCTTTAGAACGTTCCGGGTGAATAAGGCGAATTGTGAAAAGAATTCACTCCTCAACAGGTTAAGTCCGACACAGGAAACGTTTTACCCTTGCTGACCTTTCAGTGATTTTTGGTGAATTTGTATAAAGGAAAAAAACACCACTTCATTCCAAGTTAAAAATGCATTGTAACTTGAGTTACTGACTGGAGGAAAATATTACCATTTTTTTCTGTAATGCCTTACATTACCAAGTTACCACAAAAAGCAATGCATTACAGTAATTAGTTACTTTTGTACAGTGGGGAGAACAAGTATTTGATACACTGCTGATTTTTCAGGTTTTCCCACTTGCAAAGTATGTAGAAGTCTGTCATTTCTATCATGGATGCTCTACAACCATGAGTGATGGGATGTAAAACAAAAATCCAGAAAATCACATTGTATGATTTTTAAATGATTATTTTCCATTTTATTGCAAGAAAAAAAAGAGGTTTTCTATTGGATTCAGGTCTGGAGACTGGCTAGGCCACTCCAGGACCTTGAGATGTTTCCTACGGAGCCACTCCTTAGTTGCCCTGGCTGTATGTTTTGGGTCGTTGTCATGCTGGAAGACCAAGCCACGACCCATCTTCAATGCTCTTACTGAGGGAAGGAGGTTGTTGGCCAAGATCTCACGATACATGGCCCCATCCATCCTTCCCTCAATACGGTGCAGTCGTCCTGTCCCCTTTGCAGAAAAGCATCCCCAAAGAATGATGTTTCCACCGCCATGCTTCACAGTTGGGATGGTGTTCTTGGGGTTGTACTCATCATTCTTCTTCCTCCAAACACGACGAGTGGAGTTTAACCCAAACAGTTGTATTTTTGTTTCATCAGACCACATGACCTTCTCCCAGTCCTCCTCTGAATCATCCAAATGGTCATTTGCAAACTTCAGGCGGGCCTTGACATGCGTTGGCTTGAGCAAGGGCGCCTTGCATGCACTGCAGGATTTTAATCCTTGACGGCGTAGTGTGCTACTGATGGTTTTCTTTGAGACTGTTGTCCCAGCTCTATTCAGGTCATTGACCAGGTCCTTCTGTGTAGTTCTGGGCTCATTCCTCACCTTCCTCATGATCACTGATGCCCCACGAGGTGAGATCTTGCATGGCGCCCCACACCAAGGGAGATTGACAGTTGTCTTAAATTTCTTCCATTTTCTAATAATTGCACCAACAGTTGTTGCCTTCTCACCAAGCTGCTTGGCTATTGTCCTATAGCCCACCCCAGCCTTGTGCAGGTCTACCATTTTATCCCTGATGTCCTTACTCAGCTCTCTGGTCTTGGGCATTGTGGAGAGGTTGGAGTCTGATTGATTGTGTGGACAGGTGTCTTTTATACAGGTTCAAACTAGTTCAAACAGGTGCAGTTAATACAGGTAATGAGTGGAGAACAGGAGGGCTTCTTAAAGAAGAACTAACATGTTTGTGAGAGCCAAATATCTTACTGGTTGATAGATGATCAAATACTTATGTCCTGCAATAACATGCAAAATAATTATTTAAAAATCATCTACTGTGATTTTCTGGATTTTTGTTTTATATTTCATCACTTACAGTTGTAGAGTACCTGTGATAGAAGTTACAACCTTCTACATGCTTTGCAAGTGGGAAAACCTAAGAAATCAGCAGTGTATCAAATACTTGTTCTCCCCACTGTAACTAGTTACTCCCAACACTGGGTACAATGAGGGATTTTTTTCACACTTTCTACCCTTCACACACACACACACACACACACACACACAAAATATTTCTTTCATACGCACACCTTATCCAAATCCCCCCCTTCCGCCCATACAGCAGCCATCATTAGTACTACTGAGCGCAGAAGTTGGAGGCGTGAGAGCCAGGTGAGAGCAGCGCACAGAATACAGTACATCATTTCCAAATGGAAACATATTCCAAATGCATTATACCAGACCAGAGAGGATTCAATGATCTTTGACCAGACTGTATGACAGTCAACAGTCGGCTTAAAGGCCAGGCTATTTTTTAGAGGCTTGTGCCAATAATATCTATAATATCTATGTATTGACCCATTGACTCTTACTATTGGATATGCTAAATGACACATACTAAAAATATAAGATATTCTGACCTTGGGAAAGTGGTTATTTTCCAGATGGCCACAAGAGCCTTGCATCTCAAGTACTATCCAGCACAAAGGGTTGAATTTTGGTACCTTTCCTGAAGCCAGGTTTTGGTGGATTTTTAATGTTATTAAGAGCTTGTAGAAATATCAAAATCAGTTACAGAAATGTATAATTTATATAATTTTCATGCATTGCGTTGTCTGACTGGCGGGTAATAAATGCAAATTCAGTTACCGGTATATCTACTATCAGTTTGTATTTCGTGTACCCACCAGACATTCTGCTAGCAGGGTTACCACGAAAGTAAAGTAACTTCCAGGCTGGTAAGTTAACAGTAGAAATGTTGCCTGGTGTCATTTAGATAAAATTTCTTTGTGAACATAGATCCTGAAGTTTGAAGTAAACTGTGTACAGTGTATATTTAGATCCATACATGAATGTTCAAACATCAATGGCTATGGTCATGGTCTTTTCCTAGAAGACTGGGTGGGGTTATGCAAGATCTGAAAGACATGACGTTAAACTGTTCTTGTAGATAAAGAGGGAGGGGAAAGGGTTAGGGGCAGACAGCAAAATAGCTGAAGGCAATAATATCATTGAGACATGCAAAGTTGATGATGGCCTATCTTCAAGCATTGATATTTCTAGGTAAGAGTTTTTAGACCCTGCTCATTTGTGTCATCACTGGACTTGTCCCCAGTTAGTCTTCACATTTTCCACATTTCTTGGTTATCCTGGTCTACATGAGAAGAAATACGATTTGTATTCAAAGGTTTCTGCTACTGTAAGGCCAGCATGCCCAATAATACAGACATACACCATTTAGCTGTGACTGGTAAGTACAAAAACCTTTCATATAGCAATGATTTGGAATGATGATTCATAGTTTTATTTGGTTGCATTATGACAACCAGTTAACACCAACTACAAGAAAAACAGTGACACTTTACGTAGATTGATAATAAGAGGGTAGTTTTGTGATAATAACTGATTTTACTTGATGGTAAAATCATGATAACTCATAACTACTCATGTTACTTAATAATAACAGTTTCTGAAGTTTCCATGTTATTTTTCTAAACAATAAACACAATATCTTGGTAATAAATCAACAACATGGCAAGAAATTACTTGTGTTGTTATGGCAAGATTTGATTAAAATCTGTTAATGAAATGGTAATTCCAGTTATATTACTTTTCATAGGAATTAGTGCTGTAATATTCATCATTGTTTTAATTAATTACAGTGAAATAGCAATTACAAAAATGAAAGTGCACCAAATACTATTGGATCATTTTGTCATGATAGAAATATGATGAGACCATATCACCAAACACAATTCATGAAAATTCTAAATGCTTAATTCGGCCGAAATAAATTGGGACCCTGTCTAGCAAGATGAGTTGCAAGTCGAATCCTTTTTTGGATGGGGGCGACTGAATTATCCTGGCTTTGGCCATCCCCTTGGTCTACGCTTTAGCTTCGCACAAGGGTCTGGCATTTCACTACTGACAAACGATTGCAAGCTGGAGGTGTCAACTGTAGAAGTTTTAAACAATTAAATCTGATTTCACCCAGTCGCTAACATTATGCACAAGTTGGTCGTTAAGTAAGCTATTCTACAACAACAGAAACCCGACGTTATCTCTCACAACTCCTGATCCTGCTTGCTTTTTAGCGCGGTATGGAATTGATTGCTGCAAACGATGCCAATGGCCGGAATGCCAGACGGAGTCGTGGAGGGAGATGATTATTGAGCGGAGCTACGTAGGAAGGCAAAGCGAGGCTACGATTGAATAGAAATACCTTAAAAAATATGGATTTTTATTTAGTCTAAGATTAACGTTCTATCAAGACTAATCTCTCTACTGTGAAGATAACGTTCTATCAAGCCTAATCTCTTTACTGTGAAAAATGTAGTTAAATGACATTGTGACTTTATCTGTACTGTATCATTGATTTTTAGCTACTCGCTGGCTTCTATGGGATGCAGACATGTAGCACTGCACTTCAATGATAGTTTTTAGGTTAATTTATATAAGACTGAGTAATAAACATTTGAAAAGAACCAAAGAAGCCATTCAGGCAGAGGCCAGAGCAGGCATGGAGTTCAAACCAGCTTATCTTATAGAATCTATCTATAAATGCTATGAATATGTGTGTTGAGGGAGTCTCTATTATTAAAAAAAAAATATTGATCTAGGCCTACATATGCAAAGGCCACAAGATGGGGCGCAGAAGTGCTGCATAGCTCTGTCCATTCCAGGAGGATGCAGTACTTTGGCGCCATCTTGCTGACCACTGGGTGAAAACAATGTTTCAATAGGCCTTTAGTATTTTTTGCCCTCAACAGTGCCTTCCAGGCAGCGCTACCTTCAAGGCACTACTCCCCTCGGTTTAGGGTTAGGATGAGGGTTGAGGGGGTTAGGGTTAGGAATAGGGTAAAGGTAGTGCTTTTTAGGCTGTGCTGCCTAGATGGTGCCGTTGAGGGGGGAAAACACTACTGAGCGCTTCAATATATTGTTAATACAGGGTAGCCGCGGGGTCTTAAAAGTCTTAAATTAATGTTCCAAAATTAAGGCCTTAAAAAGTCTTAAATTCCGTTGCAAAGTCTTAATTTTCAAAATGAAAGTCTTAAATATCATAGTCAACCGGAATGCAGCGTCATAGAATTTGCAAACTTTGTGCCGACAGTCATTTTTAAACAGGCTTCAGCGCTACTAGTGAGCGCCGAGCATGCTGTCGCGCCATTGTATCAAGTGAAAACACGGCGGCAGCAGTAGCCCCTCCTTCCCTTTATCTGTCTTGAGCGCGTCAGGTTATCAGCCTCATTGGGAAGGTAAACAGTCTTGGTGGGATATGAAAAACTGAGATTATGAATGAAGTTAGTCATAATGTTAGTAGCTAAACGAATTTCTGTAAGATATTTGCCAGCTAGCTTGTGTCAATGTTATTTCAGATGGAAAAGTTGACCGTGTTTTCGTCGGGCGTCCTTTTTTTTGACGCACCAAGAGCACACTGCAGTTTATGCGTGGTAGGCCTACAGTAGCTGCATGGTTTATTATGACACACAGGCTATCACGCAAATTCAATGAAAGTAGCCTACTACTAAATTAGCAAATTGGCTTAATCCAGATGTTTGCCTGTTAATAGGCTACAAAATGCTTATATCCTTGATATAGATAAATACAACCAAAACTGAATTCCAAAAGATAAAACAACATTGCTGTAGCATTTGGCCATGGGCTGCAGTGCAGTTATATTGCACCAATATGTGAGCTTTATAAATAAGCTAATTTGGGATTTCAGATCAGTCCTCCATGTATATAGGGTTATCTTAGAAGTGTAAGCTAAATTTAAAGTGGCAGCAGCAAAAATGTCAACAGATTAAGCTACTTGCTGTAGGCCAGTATGAATGCCAGTAGTCAGATATTACAATATGTAGTATAAAAAGTACAAGAAAAGAGTAAAATAGCAATGATTATATTACCTGAATTAGATAAGGGGAATGGCAGGTTAAACTGTGTAGCCAGTCATGATCAAAGAACAGAATTGTCAGGCAGGGATTTTTGTATTTAGGCCTATACATGAAATGTTTTTTTTTTTTTTTTCATGAAGCCTTCAGCTTTCTGACTAGAAAAATAGGGGAAAATATTCAAAAGTGGGGTCTGTGACCCCCAGGAGGTCAGTGTTAGTGTAGTTGGCTAAACTTTACTTTTTGTATGTTTCCGTTTGTTTCGGTACGTACCTCGGTATGGACCCCACGGTTCGGTACGTTTTTGGTACAGCACAGAAAAAAAAATGACCAAAAGGCTATCCTCAAAGGCAGCTTTTTATTATTTAAATTCCCAGCTGAGATAGTCGCAACTTTCTGTTAAACAAGTGAACAAGCACCACATTGTCAGATAGTAATTATAGTATAATACAATAATAGCCTAATTTATTATAATAATTTATTTTTAACCAATCACCTGGATGCAACGATTATTATTATAGAATTATACTATAATTACTGTTGTTATTATTATTATTATTATTATTATTATTATTATTAACAGATGGGGTTTGACAAGGCATTGAAATGACTGTTTGTCTACCTGCAATACTAAAAAACGCCTGCAGGTGGTCGTGTCAATATTGCAATATAATCGGCCTACTACTGCCCATCC
>JAODXP020000028.1:26110172-26144011 GCA_027497455.2 Sardinella longiceps | reverse complement strand
AAAACTAAATTTACATTGAGACCACAGCAGGAGAGAAGGGAGGGATCAACAAGATGTTCAATGTTTTTAGAAACTACACCATTAGGGTTTGAATTGTTATCTTTAAAAACTTCACCATTATGGTTTGAATGGGTCATTCCATGTCAAATCTCTGAATGTCCCCATTTGACCATGGGGTCATTCCACATCAAGTCAACAAGAGCTCGCGCATTTAGGTCTAAAAAAAAATCTGAAAAAAATCACCAAATGTACCCATGGTACTTAACAGTCAGGGGTCCAAGGCCTTTCAGGCAGTTTGAGGCAGTCTGCTACACTTTGACATTTGTAAGTATTTCACCTAACTAAAACCTTTTATGCAAAAGTGACATATATTATTACATTCTATAAGATATCAATAAAAACAATATAAGAGTAAAGTGACTGTAATGAAAATAGTTTTTATTAAAATTAACTGTAAACACAACTACACAAAAACCTATTTTCGAAAACACACTATAAATATACCTAGCCAGAGCTTTTGAAGTTTGAACCTAGTAAGCCTAAGTATTGGCTACATAAAAGTAAAAAGAGCTTTCAGAAACACGGTAAAATTATTTGAATGTAAGATGTATACTTTCCATGTTACAGCTATTTTTACTGGGGGAGGGGGGTGTCAAAGTTCACAAGCCCATAGCTCAAGAACTAGGCGTAAACCATGTAGGAAGCTCAAATTTTGCATGCTGGTACATAGATAGGAATAGTTTGTAGCAAAACTCTCAGTTTTGGTCTGGATGATCCTGCATGGTCATAGCATTCCCTCAAAGATGATAAAAAATTGTATTGGAGTTTTTGGCTGTGCTCTGTTTAGGCCTTCAGAAGACATATTTGTACCCAACATAGGTTCTTCATTTTTTTGCCTTGTAGAGATAAGTAGAAACACTTTCATAAAAAGCAATAAATAGAAAGGAAACTCTATCAGTGTTTGAACAGAAGACCGCACAAGTCTGACAAATAATTTTGGGTGTCATTTTCAGAGCATCAGAACACCTTGTGGGATTGTCCACAGATTTTGGGATTGTCCACAGATTTTTTTTCTCCATGAATTCTTCTTTTTAAAAATGCCAATTTGACTTGTCTTATGTGACGTTTTCTTTTTTAATTTCTACCCTGAACATGGACAAAATGCACATTGAGAGCAATATGTTTTCTATAACATTAAAGTAAAGAATAAATAATCAAATGTAAATGTTGCCCTGACATGAAATAGTAGAAACAGTAGAGAAAGTGTCAATGAGTTTGATTGTTTCTTTTACTGATGTTGTGGGGTCTTGAAGAAAGAGAAGGATATCTTCAGCATAAAGGTTGATTTTATGATGTATACTTGATGTGGGGGTTCTAACGGATGGCAGCAGCTAGGGTTTCAATAAAAAATGGTAAATAGTAACAGGAAGAGTGGGCATCCTTGTCTAGTTTCCCGGTGCAGAGTGAACATGATTTAAAATAACGGTTTAAGGTTGTTTTAAAAACATTATCAGACTGTACAGCAAAGCATTCTGAAGCAGACGGGAGGATTCTAAACGAGCCAAATAGCCAAGACTATTTCATCCTAGACACCACAGAAAAGGGGCTAAAAGTGCTAGGCTAAAACTCAAACTTTTCCATTAAGATAAATAAAGGAGGAGGAAATTGAAGAACACTGGAATGCCAGAATGTATGTACTGTAAATGTGCGGATATTAAGATGTACTTACTCCATTTCTGTTTCTAGGTACTGTGCAGGTTCAAACTTAACATTTCTTGCCATTTTGTTTACCAATAAAAAATATTGGTTGCCAATTCATGTAAACACTTTCAGCATCCCGGGTTCTTGTTACTGTCCGTTCTCCATTCTCTGGAGAGGAAAACACAAATTAGCACTCGTATCATGTTCTACCATATTTGACACCGGATTTCTCCTTTAAGCACAGGAGTTTTTCCTTGCCCTTGTTGCTATTGGGTGATCCTTATAGTTTCCCCACCCCTCACCTAATGCATTAACCAACCAGAGATCCTGTGTGGCCCCTTTCCAACTGGACTTCTCTATTTTGTAGGCTACACATGTAGGATGACAGCAGACATGACACTACATTTTTTTGCACCAGTTCCAGCGATGCACCGGGCATTTAGTGATGCACAGATGATGTATACAGTATGAAGGCGCAAGTATGCTTCTGCATACACGTATTGCATGTCCGTCTCCCGAGTGTCCGCTTGCGTGTCCAGTCATATCATACTTCTACGTCGCTTGTCCTATGCCCAGGAGAGAAAAACACTGCCGTCGGGAATGACCGAAGGCATGAGCAGCGTCTCTTCATTAACAACTGAAGCAGAACTCTGCTGCCTACTTCATGTACACAGTAGGCTATTCTATTTGGTGTGTGGGGTTGAGCTTTTGATATCCCTTGACACAAGGAGCAGGTTATAGTGATCAGTAGGCATAAGTAAGTTAACTAAATGGAAGACACAAACTTTATTGCTGCCAGTGTCCTGCTGTCTGCCAACTAGCTTGCTAGCTAACTAAAAAGCTAGCGATATCGTTAGCAAGCTAGCTAGCTCGGTTTACAGACTAAAATCTATCCCTTTGTTTAAAATGAAAGTTATAGGTGTCACATACAAGCAATGACAATAAATCAATAGGCTATTTGAATTATGTGACTGCTTATTAAGAGAGAAAGATGATGTGCACTGTTGTCACAGATCTTTTAAACTGAATCCACTGGAGTTTTCCCTAGTGTTGTTGTGAGAAGAACCGGGAGATAGACCAATCACAGCCCTTACCTGACCCAGTGCCCTTTCCATTCTCGTACACACGTTGACGGATAGATAGGAAATTTTGGAGGTGCACGTCGTGCCACGGAGAGGGTCTACAACAGGCTCTACGTCGTCGTAGAGGGATTTGCGGTGCGACGCAAGGCGCATTACATATGACTATAAACCAAGCTTTAGTGTGAAGATGTCAAACAAAAAGTGTCAGAGCGTAGAAGTTGCGTGGGGGCCAAGATCGGTAGGCCTATTGCAGATGCCAGACTGCAGATTTCAGTCTGGCAACGGCAGCCGTGTCGCACTACTACATGGATGTTTATGTATTTTCACTCACTGGACAGAAAGTAAAAACACTGTTTTTGTTCTTGAACTCTGACTGTCAGTACATCTTGAGAGTTTGTAACTTGCTTGTTCAGCGTTAAGCTAATAAATAATTGCTGTAGCCTATGTGGTTCTATCTGGGATGTGGGTACCCACGGCACACATGCCCTTTCTCATGCTACTGTTTGTAGCTCCATTCACCCATAACAATATTATTAAGAATTTGTTGAAATGGGAAGAAACAATTGTCTCACACACAACAATAGGAAAATTATAGCTTGCCTCATAGGCCTTTTGGGGAAAAAAAAACTGAACTATATTTTGGAGCAGTGAACTTAGTTCAACATTTTGAACAATGAACTGAACTAGTTCATGTGAACTGGACTAGTTCATAGTGAGGCATGGGCCCAGAACAAAATGCTGCCTCGCGCGCGCCCTCTCGTTTCAGTAGGCCTGCACTACACGCACACACGGAAGTTGAAAGATCTGCTAGTTTAACCCACGGAAGGGACCCTAAAACGCACTAGAAATCTTTTCATTTTGGAGTCAAGTTACAACCAAAATAATTTTGCGAAGCTCTGCATTTGTATTCACTTTCCACAACGTCTCAAACTTTTATTTTAGTTGTTGTTGAAATAGCGAGCCCAAGCATATCCCAAAGGCCACTGTTAAATCACCAAAACAGAAAACAAATACGGTGAGCTGGAATGGTAGGCTATGATTTAATATTATGGCTGTAGCACGCTGTAAGTGTCTGCTAAATACCAGCCAATTTTGTTTACTTATTGGATTATGATGTTACTAAGGTATCGATAGGCTATGCAGAAATATGAGGTGTATCGATAGGACAAATAACCTAACATCGTCAGTATCGTTTGGTGCGGTCTAATGAACGTTAAACTTCTTGGTAACGTTGCACCAAAACAACTTTCTCTTAACGTTAATTCGTTAAGCTATGTAACACTGTTCATCTACATCTAGGCTACATAGGCTATCTCATTAAAAACATAACTAAAACAGAATACTCACAAGTAAGACAGTTCCGTAGTTCAGTAGTTAGTCAGAGTAGCCTATACTTCCTATTGCCCCATGTGTAAAAAGTTTGGGTGAGCCCGGGATCTAGTCCACACCGTTACGTTTTGCACGTTTTGCGTAACGTTAGCCGAATCAGAGATATCAACCGTCTCTGGCCGAATGATGAGTTTTTGGTTTGCCCTCTAGAGCCCGTTTAGCACTCCAGCAGCGCCAGTTTTGCTGGGGGGCGATCGCAAGTCAGTGGAAACAAGAGCGAGTTCGGACAACTAATGGTGCATTCGAGGAAGCTGGGAGATGGGACTTATGCCACTTGAAGCCTACCCAGCTAACACAGTTACGTTGTAGCGACGTTACTGCAACGTAAATTCACGACCAAACTTACGTTGCCGCAACGTAACTTTTTACGTTGCCACAACGTGGAAAGTGAAAGAGGCCTATTTGTATCTGCGACGTTACTTCTGACGTTGCCAGCCCGTAACCGCAACGTAACGGCCACGTTGTGGCAACTTTCTTTCACAGGTTGGCAGAATGTCGCCAGGATGTAATTTCCTACGTTGCCAGTCCGTAACCGCAACGTAACGGCGACTTTGTGACAACCAAAGACGTACCGGCGACATTGTGGCAACTTTCTTTTACAGGTTGGCAGAATGTCGCCAGGATGTAATTTTCTTACGTTGCCAATTCGTAACCACAACGTCCTAGCGTCGTTGCAGCAACCAAAAACCTACTGGCGACCTTCTAGCAACCACCATTTCAGGTTGCTAAAACGTCGCCAGGAGGTAAAAACAATAAACTACTGGGCGGACCTACATGCCCTACAACTACATTTAGTCCTCATTTGCCCAGAATATTACCTACAACATTAATATTATTAAACTAAACAGTCAAGAGTCAAATTCAATCCAAGTTATCAGCTCAGCTTTATTCAGAATAAAATGTCGTGGCCAAGTTGTCAATCTTCAACCAGGGATTCTCACTTGCTGTGCCTATCAGTGAAACACAGAAAAGTAAGACACTGTTAGCCTATAAACAGTATTTAACATAGATGTTTTAGTCAATAAGTCAGTTACAGTAGTTTTTCACACCAGACCTGAACACCTAAACCAAAATGAGACACTGGGATGTTGGTGACTAGTGGAAACACACAGCATTTATCCATTCTCTATTTTTTTCTATTATTATTAAAGTGCAGGATCACCAACAAAGTAATGTGAACTCACAAATTGTGAATTTTCATGGCATGAAAATGAAGCGCTTAAAAACGCAAGATTAAAGTTTTAACAACAATTGATCTTTGCATAGCTACCAGTACTTGTAATTAACAAGTCAGAAATGTGACTGCTGACATTTTTTGAAGATTAAAATAACAAACATTAAATATGTACTCAGGATAATAACAATCACAATGTGTCATCGCAATGCTGTCACCCTCATTCATCAGTATTTGTCATTAACCAATTAATTATTAAACTATCAGTAAACTTTAGTTGATTATACACAACCACAGTCTACTACTCATCTACATGCTTTTGCAGTGTGTGACCACTAGATGGCGCAATAACACAAAGAATGGCCTCCTAATGTCAAAAATCTCTGTGACTAGATTCAAGATTCAAGAAATCTTTATTACTTCTCATTATAGGTTTGAAGCCTATAAAAAGAGTAAAAATTCTTGTGTTTTGTCGCCTCAAAAAAGATAAATAAATGAAAGGTGTGTGTGTGTGTGTGTAGTGCAAAAAAAAAGACTATGCAGTTAAGATAGGAATAGTGCCAGTAGAATCTGTATAGCTGTCCTGTAATGTTTGGTTCTGTCAGATCAGTCTCAATAGATTTAGTCCACTCCTGTTGTTTCTAGGTTGATTTTAACTTTATAGGTGTAAAAAATTTACCTGTGCTAATGATGAACTGGCTGCAATCAATAGATTGTTGCATCAAACACACACAGAAAATAAACTACTGAAATGAAAAGAGAAAAGTGATGTGGCTGAATGTTGGAATCATATGCACATCATGTAAAGTACAATGGTTGGTTAAAACAAAGTCCAAAGTGTAGTTAGCTTACCTTCTCCAAGAAGACTGGACTGCAGATGGTCTTGGCCCTGTTCTGTTCTGAAAATGACCAAAGAAACAGACAACACTTACAAGTGGCAAGTGGCAGAACAATCTTTTTAAGAGTTTGTACCAGAGTATCAGACATGTACTTAAAGGAGTACTGTAGAACAGAACATAGTATGACAACTTTGACAAACACCGAAGCTTCATGGAAGAAACACAAGGCCATGAATTTGTATTAAATCGCAGTGTCATACTGTACCTGCGCTGTAGACTGTTAGGCTTGCTGATTGTGGGGTGTCAGCTGGTGGTGGTAGTGATCTGTGAAAGAAAAGACAAAAAAATCGAAATACTTTTTAGCAAAAGTGTCAAAATACTTACTTACATGATACCAAAAATCAATGACTGAAATGGATACAGGAGTGCACCAAAGCATTCCATCATGTATGTGCAGCATGCAACATCCAATAATAAACATTTGTATTTGTTGCCATGGATTACTGATTACTGCATACCTGACAGAGACTGTGCTAGGCTTTGTGCTGATTGAGGGGATGATATGAAGATGTTGGTAAAGCTGCTGATGCTGACCTGTGAGGAATGAACATAATGGTAGGAGAGTTCGCCCAGCATTTTGTTTGACGTTGCATGATATGTATAAGCAAAACAATTGGTGGAAATCACTGATGATAGTCTAAGTTTGCCCAGCATGTGTGATGCTGAATGTCAGAATGATATGCAAGAAAGAAGTTACAGGTGGAATTGGCTTACCTCATATCCAAAAGATGCAGGCTGTGGGCTGCGACAAACATCAGAGTGATAGAAATATAATACTCAGGAAGGCTTGCGACTTCCACCTGGTCGTGGACAGCTGTTCCATTACTCCATCCCTTGAAGTCTGCAACCTGGATGTCATCCAGGACTCTCCCCTCCCTATCCTAAACTGTGCTAGGTTTTCTGTTGGCCATGGGGATGAGAAAGATGTTGCTGCGGACACTGGTAGTTCCCTGTGAAAACATAAACATGTGGGCAAATACATTAGGCCTACATACACAAGTACAGTATAGCCAAAGCTTGTGTAACTAACGTTACATTCTAAACTAAACATAATAGGCTTATTGCTTAAGGCAGTGGTGGCCAAGCTAAGGCCTCTCTTTTTTTACAGCCAACCATGAAAGAGAAATGGAATAGAAAACATCATGCATTGCACATCATATAGCCGTTACATGTTCATGGCAACAGAATCATTTAACCGTGTATCTTTATGATAGACAGCCTGCGGGTTTTCTTATCTAAAATTCAGTATCACATTGCTTTGAAGCTGGTCAGAAACTCATGCACCTTACGTTAATTTCCCTTAGCAGCTTACATTGTCAGTATTTTCGCCTGCAAACAAAAGTTTGGCCACCCTCGTGCCTAGTTAGCTAGGTAGCTGATGCTGCATTAGGCTATAGTAACATCCACTAACATTAATTCAGCCCAGCGTCTAGACTTATCAATAGCTACATCAAGACAACAAGAGCGTGGAATATCGCGTTATTCAGGACCACTACTTATTTCTTGTCCATCTTTTATTGTACCGGAGAGATTTGGTTGTCGTCTAGCTAGTTACGGCGTTAGCAATAGTTAGCTAGCCTTAGATAGATAGTTAGCTAGGCTAGATAACATACAGCGATATATCAATAAGGAATTGCCGACTTCAAAATAGATTGACGTTGTCTGAACGAGTTGAAAACTTTGTAAAACACTTGAACGTTGATTAAAAAATGTTTTTAATATCAATACACTGTATAAACTTTTACTTACCGTTGCGAAGGTCTGACATACCGTTTGACTGCTGCTGTACCAACTGCCACTTCTCGAATTCTCCCTGTGGTTGCCATGGAAAATATTAAACAGTGGTATCGTCTCGTGCCAGGTGCTTCACGGTAAACGCATGGTCCTCGTACGCAGTCCCCAAAATGGCATTTGGTCTGTTGCAAATAAACAATATTTTATATTCTTCGAAAGAGCAGAATCACGGGAAAGCACATAAAATGTGTGCACTCCCCTGTCTCCATCAATGAGGAAGATCATAGGCAACTGGTAGGCTATTTCTATTACTGGGGAACAATCTGTAGAGAGTTGCAATTGATCCTATTACTGCAGGCACTTATTTATGGTAGAAAAAATGTATCTTCCTCTGCAAATTGGCACATTGACCCATTATTTGTAGTTGTGACAAGTATTCTGTGATTAATGTCAAAGATAGGCAGGTGACCAAACCACCACGTCGCAGCAACTTTATTTTGTGACCAAATGGCAACGTTACTAGGTGACCAAACCACCACGTCGTAGCAACTTTATTTTGTGACCTAATGGCAACGTTACCGGGTGACCAAACCACCACGTTATGGCAACGTAAATCCATGACCAAATGGCAACGTTACTGGAGTGACCAAACCGCCACGTTGTGACAACGTTAACTCAGTGACCAAATGGCAACGTTACCGAGTGACCAAACCGCCACGTTGTGGCAACGTTAACTCAGTGACCAAATGGCAACGTTACCGAGTGACCAAACCGCCACGTTGTGGCAACGTTAACTCAGTGACCAAATGGCAACGTTACCGAGTGACCAAAACCGCCACGTTGTGGCAACGTTAACTCAGTGACCAAATGGCAACGTTACCGAGTGACCTTACCAGTACGTAACGGCAACGTCTTTTGATTACCTTATGGCAACATCCACGCAGCAACGTTACTGCAACGTTGCAGATACGTTGCCATTAGGTAATGTCGCCGTGACCAAATGACAACTTTCTGGCGACGTTGCAGATACGTCATGTGTTAGCTGGGTACGAGGTCCAACCTCAAAGCGTTCCAGGCAAACAAAGTGGCTAACGATTGTAATAGGCTATTATTTGCCTAGAAGCGGTTCCACTATCAGCAATGTGTGCGTCATCATTTTGTTTACAATTTCATGCCTACCCTAAACTTCACGGACAGATAATACAGCAACATATGATTGTCCTTGTAGAACATATTACATTATATTACACTATTTAGTACAACTAAATGCTGATAAATACAGTCTGTGGTCTTTCAGTTTATGTAAGAAGTTTCTGTCTGTGGGCGCCGCCATTGTTATGTGATGTCATTCTACTGCATCACGGTGAAGTCGGGGTACATCGAAGTACTCCCACTTCACAACTAGAATCTCCCACTTCAAGTGGCGTTCCAGTGCACTTTTCGTAGTAGGAGGTCTGAAATCTCCTACCTCCCAGCTCCCTGGAATGCACCATAAGGATTCGAATGTTCAAGCTA
Source organism: Sardinella longiceps (assembly GCA_027497455.2). Lineage (NCBI taxonomy): Eukaryota > Metazoa > Chordata > Actinopteri > Clupeiformes > Clupeidae > Sardinella > Sardinella longiceps. Next base: position 26,134,517 of record JAODXP020000028.1, on the reverse strand, counting down.
TTCACTATGCTGATTGGTTCTCAGCTTGTCATATGTTTTAAGGACACTAGGGGTTCGTTCAACGGCACATTAGCCGGGTTTACATGGACAATTCACCTTTGGCTAAGCCCCGCCCATCGAACGCAGATAAACCAATTGGAGTTCAGAAGGATTCACTGTCTGGCAGGGGTCCGACATTCGCTGGCGTAAAGCCCATAGAGTTGCATTAGGAGCCTTGAATTTTCTTCGTATTTCTTCAGATTTATAGAGATGTAAATATAGAACAGTGGTCACATTATATGGACTGTATTGATTTAACATTGATGTGAGGAATGCCATGTCATTTTCGTTCAGATCTTTGTAAATTACGTTAAGTTTAATTAAATTAATTCCTCCAGGCTCCCACCTTTTGGCTTTCCCTAGAAGACGGCTCCAACTAAACCATAACAAGACGAACTAGCATGCCTGTGAATTAAGTCACAGTCCATTCAATGTGAAATAAACAATTACGGCTACTTATTGGGCTTCATACACGTCAATGTTGTAGGTAATATTCGTGTAGCCTAACTTAAAGAAAACAAACACAGCCGTCACTCTTATATCGCTAGCATAGTCTGCTAATCACTGTTAACTTTCAATGTTGAGAGAGGGAGATTCGTCTGGACAAATATGAATGATCTTCGGTAGAAACGTGTTGGTGGTTGTAGAAACAGCTAAAAGGGACTTGGGCTTGTGCTTTCCATGTGAAAGTGGAGGTGTGAGCGATCAAGAATCAACAGAGCGGAGCAACGGAGTTGTTCATGAACTTCATGTAGCACTGTAGCCCAGGTTAAAATGGGCTAACGTGGGTTAACAGCAGCAGCATGTTCGCCCTTATATTTAGTGAAATAATTTATTTACTGTACGTTGACTAAAATATAGAGACACTAAAGTTACGATGTACTTAACTGTTCAATCATTTATTTGTCACCTGTTTGTTACAAGATAGTATCCTTCATCCTGATCCAAATGAAACGAAGCATTGCTATTAAATCTACCATTAGCCATCAGTGAATATCCATCTCCTGGCATTCAACGAAACCAGATTTTAATTTTGCAACATATCCCTCGATGTCATACTGGCTTTCGCCTATACAGGCATATTGTAATCATATTGATAGGTCTGCACAAAAGTCACGAGTTGTTCATTTTTACAGACAGACGTACTGTTTCCCATTATATTCCTATGCAACTTTAGTAAGCGATGTCGGAGTCTGGAATGTCAACAATGGGGGGCGGGGCTTAGCCAAAGGTGAATTCCAATCGGAATAGAAACGGAATAACTGCTCAATCAGAATAGAAATCACCCATGTAAACACCCTGACCGGAATAGATTTTCTATAGAGACAGTGCAAGTCACGTCACAATGACCCCCCGGGGGGAAATTCAGCCCTCGGCTCCCATTGACTTTGCATTGGAAAATGGTGTCGCGCCGACTTTTGAGTCGTATATTAAAAAAACAAACGATGTCTAAATGTTTTTGTGTGACAAAATGTACTGCCAACAAGTGAAAGAACCCAGAACTTCAATTTTATAAGTTGCCAATTCGAAATACAGAGCCTGTCAGGAGAATGAAGTTGCTACAAGCCATCTGAAGGACACGGTCTATGGATATTATCATATTAAATAGAAGGCAGAAAGTTGGGTGTCCTGAACTGAGAGTAGGTTCAGCAAGCAAATCGTCAGTAAGGTAGGATATTTCTTGTGGTCAACATTAGTTGAGCTATTAAATTAGCCTACAGTAGGCTAAAGCATTTTGATGCATTTGGATGTTATATAGCAGTTAGCTATCGATAAGTAGCTTGTTTGGCTATACATAGTTATTCCATTAACATGTTGCCACGACATTAACTTACCAGCTGAGCATCACGGTGATAAACGTTTCGGTTTCCTGTCTGTACTTAGGCAAAAGCCTAAATACTGTTTACTTCATCAAGCGATGTACAATGTAATAGTTTTAGGCTCCAGACTAGCTAAAGGTGTACTTAGCAATGCTAAACATCGTCATGTTTGCAAACGTTTTCTGGGCAGATATGGCGTTAAGATTTTGTGATCCGGTAGCTGATTGGTAGTGCAATAATATCATGATTCATGTTAGAGTTAGGCTGCTAATATACTACTGTTTAAGTCTACAAATATGTCCCACAAATATACTGTCATTTTGAGTTGAGTTGAGTTGAGTTGTTGGTTTCGTAGCGATCAACATGGTTTTCAGAATGTAATGCGCCGTCTTCGACATGGGGAAGCAGTATAACGTTTATTATCTGCTTCATAGATTTTTTTTACAAGGTTAGTCAGTTTATTTAACTTGCATACTGGGTTGTACTCCTTGTTGACAGTGGATTTTGTCATGAATGGATTTTATGGGCATTTCTCATTTCTTCCCAAAAAGCCAAAAGTGTGGGCACAACACCTTTTCCCCATGTAAGTCAATGAGGGCTGAGGCAAAGGTTTCCCCCTTGGGGGGCGTGGTCTTCAAATTAGAACGCGGGGCGCTCTGTCTCTATTCCGAATAAGATTCTATTCCGAATAAAAGGGGTGGTTTATTCTATTCCGGTCGCCTTTTAACAATGCATGTAAACGCTCGATCGGAATAGACTTTTACAGCGCATACTCACTGCTCATCTTTCAACATAAACAAGCCTGTATTTCACGAAAATAAACGCTTCCGATTGCTATTTCACTGCTGCTATGATCATCCTCAACATTTAGCTAACTACGGAAAACTTTGGGACTAATTTGCGGTGGTGACAGCATTACCAAGGTAACAGCAACGTTAGTCTGCTGATACAACAGCAGTTTTCTGCTCACCTCATCCAAAAGTCGCCTACTTCAGTGTGATGCGTTACCCGCAGTTGGTTACCTCCTAGCCGCACGAAAAAGACGTCTTTGATTACCATTTTGAGGTGATTTTTAAAACAAGCTAAATGCGCGTCTACGTCACATGACCAACGTAACGTCTAATCAGAATAGAATCATTCTGCATGTAAACACACGTTTCAATCAGAATAGTTTATTCGGAATAGAACAATCTGATTAGAAATGTCCATGTAAACCCGGCTATTGTTACGCACCAGTGTGTTGCGTTAGCTTAATGGACTTGTTTCACACCTGAACATTCCGACATTCCATGGTAGTAAACTGAACATTCTATCATTGAAATGAATTGGATTTATGCCTCTTTCTGACTTGAAAAAAATGGGTAATAACATTTAAAACATGTCTAAATTCACTTTCTTTCAAATAATACACATTTGAAGCGCACAAATTTGGAGGTCCCAAATAGATTGAAGCTTCATGCACATAAATGTAAAAACACTTTTATCTATTCGGGACCTCCAAATTTGTGTGCTTCAAATGTGTATTATTTGAAAGAAAATGAATTAAGACATGTTTTAAATGTTATTACCCATTTTTTTTAAGTCAGAAAGAGGCTTAAATCCAATGCATTTCAATGGTAGAATGTTCAATTTACTACTATGGAACCTCGGAATGTTCAGGTGTGAAACAAGTCTATTGAATGATAAGTTTGCCCGTTACGCTCCACACTGGTGCGCAACATGCTTCTGAGGTAGTTCACTCTCGTTTGATGGGTGTGTCAGAGGTGTTCACCAATGAGCATCTAGGTGTATCGGAAGCTCTGAGATTTAAAGCGCTAGTGCTATATATAACACAAATTCATGTTGTGTTGGATTGTCCTCTGGTGACAGCAAAAGCAGTGGTAATATTGTCATTTTGTAGCATTCCTAACAATGATACATTTAAACTACTGAGGTTGTTGTCAAGTTCAGCTATTTCCTTGTCTGCCACCACATGCAGAATGGCCCTCCAGGCTTCCATTGTTTCTGCACTGACGTGACACAACAGTATGTTCAGCCCGACGTCGTTTGCGTTGGGTTCAACGTTATGCTCCGTTACACCAGTTTTGAATAGCCTCTATGTTTGCTACCAATTCACACAGCAACTACCATGGGAACGTCAGATATCAGATGATAAAGTTCAAATGGTCCTGCTTATGTCCTCAGCAGAGATGTATAGTAACTAAGTAGAACTACTTAAGTAGCCTACTTAAGTACTAAAATGCAGTATCTGTACTTTACTGGAGTATTCTTTTTTTCTCCTACTTCCACTTTTACTTCACTACATTTTTTTGATGAATTTAATACTTCTACTCCATTACATTTTTGATGTGTTGATTAGTTACTCGTTACTTTTATAAAAAATTTTGGTAATGCTTTAATTTACAGCCCGTGAAGTACTGGGTAATTATTAGGTAAGAATGGTGTAACAAAAAAGTATCAAGGGATAAATTAAATTAAATTACTGAGTACTTACAGCGTACGTTTGCTGGAATAACACACGTAACAGAACTTAATGTGTTATATTGCCATAATCACAATATAAATGTGGGGTAACCTGAATGCAGAAGCGTATAGGAAAGCAAGGGTTGGATCAACATGCACGCACTTTATTTTACAGCCCGCGCATCCAACATTAGGGTGTAGTTATAGTTTTGAGGTGTTTAGGTCATTCTACGGTATTTATTCTTTAGCCTACTTTTCAGGCCTGTTTCACACACAAACTGCGCGTTCGCGGTGCAGAAGTCAGGACAGGAGCCACGCAGAACAGGCGTGCTGTCTGAATGACCTGACCTGTTACCGTGCATTCTAAACGGAAATGGACCAAAACCACACCCGCACCCACTCACACACAGGTTTGTGTTGTGACATGGATAGGCAGAGACAGCGGTTTGACAAAGATACCATTTTCACATGAAGGTCTAAGCGAACCAACATGACTGAAAATAATTCTGTTCATCAACAACAACAAGGGAAGGATGCGCGGGCTGTAAAATAAAGTGCGTGCAAGTTGATCCAACCCTGGCTTTCCTTTATGCTTCTGCATCCAGGCTACCCCACACTTATTTTGTAATTATGCCAATATTACACATAAAGTTCTATTTTGTTACGTTGTTCAATACCTGTACTTACCCAGTACTTCACGGGCTGTAAATTAAAGCGTTACCAATATTTTTTACAAATCATACCACATCCAATGATAGTCTATCAATGCCAGACCAGACCATCACCAGGTTTTCATTGTAATTATTGGGCGATTCAAGCGGTATAAGAGACCTCAAGCTCCCCTTCGACCTTTCGCAGTACTGAATGAATGCAGTGAATTGGGAACGATTAGCAAGGGTCAGTCTACTGCTCCATTTCGAGATGGAAGAAGTTGATGGAAAGATGGAAGTTCTTCAACTTCAAATGATTGTAGTGATGGGAATGGTGGTGACCATCCCTGGCCCTACTTAGAGTCCATGGTCAAACAGACTATTTCAGCCAAATAAATGTAAAACAGTAATATTCAAACTTTTGACTGCTTCCTTTAATATACACAGTACTTCTACTTTTACTTTCAGTACTTGAGTAGCAATTTTTTAAATACTTTTACTTGCAATACTTAAGTACAAAAAAAATTGAATACTTTAGTACTTCCACTTAAGTATGGTGTTTAAAGAACACTTTTACTTCCACTCAAGTCATTTTTTTGATATGGTAATTTTACTTCCACTCCACTCCTCTTCTCCAGTACTTTATACAACTCTGGTCCTCAGTAGAAGACCGGGAAAGGAGAAAACGTTTCCCTCATGACCAAAAATGGCGAAGGTTATGTTAGAAGGAAGAACTGGAGGAGGAGTAGCCTCTTCTTCTTACCCACTCTATCTCTCAGCTGTGAGTTATTCCTAATTACTGGTGTGGTGGCAGCGCAAAGTTACCGAACCCAGCCTTTCATCTTAACATTCACTGACTCCGACGAAAGTGTCAGCGGCCGAGAAGGTAGTTCGGGTGCACTAGCCTATTATTTACATTATGGCAGCTAACCGCGCACCGAAACAATGGTGCCTGACAAAACAAGAGACTCTGAACTCATTCGAAAATTGGAAACAAAACTTACTATACACACTCTCACTGGATCCGTTGTTTGCCCCATTCCTCATTGACGGCACAGCGTGGGGTAAGAAGAGCAGGGATACTCCTCTCAGAGGATTCCTTGACGATGGTGAGGCGAATGCTGCAGCTCGCAGGCAGACTGCCATTCAGAAAGTTCGCCAGTTAGAACTCATGCTAGGTTACATTACGGCTACATTACGGCTTCCAAACCACAGGTGCCCAGCTTATTGATTTTGTGGATATTCACCTAGAAGCTGATGAACGTACTGAAGATTTATATCAGCGCCTTATGGCCTTTACAGAGGATAGTCTCCTTAAGGGAGCAGGGTTAACTCACCATGGCGTTGCTTTAGCTGAGGATGAAGAGCTGTCCCCTTCCCTTGAGAATTTTGTAGTTGTGACATGGCTACGTTTAATTCATGCTGATCTGCCTAAGCTCGTCAAGCAAAGATATGGCACTGAGTTGCGCACTCGTACATTGGCATCTATCAAACCAGAAATTTCCCAGGCTCTAGACTCCCTGCTCTCTGAAATCCGTGCAGCTGATGATGCTAAAATAATGCGAGCAGCCGCCTCTAACCGCACATACAGTGGCACAGTTCCCCGTCAGTTCCCCTTTGGTGCTGCTAAAACACCAATGCGGTCGAGCCCACGTGAGAAGTCATGCCCCCTGTGTACACAAGCAGGCCGCCAAAACAACACACACTCTCAGTTCATGCAAATTCTTACCTGAACAAGACAGATTGTCTCCGTCCTCAGTGAAGAACCCGCCGACTCAGTCGCATACCAGGAGTGTTCTGATGAAGAGCCACTTCCTCCTATATGCCCTGAGCCCACTCAGCCCCACACTACCCGCGCCGTCCAAGTCAGACAATCGCCATATATTGACACCTTTTATAAACACCACCATGCACGCATCATTCAGGCCGATGGTTCCTCTCCCATGAAGGTGGTGGGTGAGACCCGCCTTTCATTCACCCAGGATGCCAATAGGTTCCACTTTGACGGCCTGGTTGTGGAAAACCTGGATGTGGACATACTCGCAGGCACCCCCTTCATGTCCTCAAATGACATTTCGGTACGTCCTGCTAAAAGACTGATTACCTTAGCCTATGGTGCTGTGTTCCCCTACGACTCTGAGCTCACCAAGAATGCGGTTCGCCACACCATTACATTGCGTGCCCCTCCTGTGTCAACCACCATATGGCCGGGAGAATACCTCGAAATTTCCCTCCCACCTGACGCACCATCAGATATGGCCTATGCCATGGAGCCTCGTCTGCATACACGCTCGGGCAATGGCGATGCCATGTCCGACTGGCCCCACCCAGGGGTGATATCCAGTGTTGCAGGAAGAGTCCGCATCCCAAACCTTTCAGGCGAGCCCCATGTCTTGAAGCGTCACCAACATTTCTGCCAGGTTGACCCCCTTTCCATGCTGTCCGTTCTGAGCCATGCCTCTGACTCTCACACCACGATGCCTATGGCCCGTCACCTCCCAGTTCGACCTGCGAATGTTCAACACTCCAGTGGCGTCCAAGTAGACCCGGACAACCTGCTCCCCTCTGGCTTTAAGGGTAGGTTCCAGTCCTTGTTGGACCAGTATGACGAGGTGTTCAACCCTGTTATCCCCGGCTACAACGGTGCCGTGGGCCCATTCGAGGCCAAAGTGAATATGGGCCCAGTCGAGCCACCACAATGTAAAGGTCGCTTACCCTTGTATGGCAGAGATAAACTCACTGAGCTGCAACAAAAGTTTGACGAGCTGGAGCGTCTGGGCGTCTTCCGTCGCCCTGAGGATGTAAGTGTTTCGGTGGAGTATCTCAACCCCTCCTTCTTAGTCAGAAAGCAGAGTGGTGGGTTCCGTTTAGTGACTGCGTTTGCTGATGTCAGCCGTTATTCAAAGCCCCAACCATCCCTCATGCCCGACGTCGACAGCACCCTGCGTCTGGTTGCTCAATGGAGACACCTCATTGCCACAGACTTGACGAACGCATTCTACCAGATACCACTGTCACATGACTCCATGAAGTATTGTGGGGTGGTCACCCCCTTCCGCGGAGTTCGTGTCTATGCACGTTCAGCCTTGGGCATGCCTGGCTCAGAGACTGCACTCGAGGAACTAATGTGCCGTGTGTTGGGCGATCTGCTACAGGCTGGCGTTGTGGCGAACCTTGCCGATGACTTGTATTGCGGTGGCAACTCACCTGAGGAGCTGTTGAACAACTGGGCCTCCGTCCTACATGCCCTGAGTCGATGCAACTTGCGTGTCTCAGCGTCCAAGACTGTCATCAACCCGCGCTCCACTACCGTCCTTGGGTGGGTGTGGTCCCAGGGTACGCTTTAGCCAAGCCCCCACCGTGTGTCTACCCTGGCTGCATGCGAGCCGCCGAAATCAGTAGGGGGTATGAAATCCTTCACTGGAGCGGTTAAAGTAATGGCCCGCGTGATCAAGCATTGCTCTGCCCTCCTTGCCCCCCTTGACGACGCCATAGCAGGCAAGTCGTCGCAGGACAACATCGAGTGGACTGAGGAGCTGCACTGTGCCTTCAATAAGGTGAGGGAGTGTCTCTCCTCTGGCCGCTCTGTCATCCTGCCCCGCCCGGACGATCAACTGTGGATCGTTTCTGATGGCGCCGTCCGGAGACCTGGCATAGCTGCCACACTGTATGCGATGCGCGACAACAAGCTTGCACTTGCCGGTTTCTTTAGCGCCAAGTTACGTGACCATCAGTTGACATGGTTGCCCTGTGAGGTGGAGGCCCTCGCCATCGCTGCAGCTGTCAAGCATTATGGCCCCTACATTATTCAGTCAACAAACAAAGCATGTGTCCTCACTGACAGCAAGCCGTGTGTGCAGGCCTACGAGAAGCTGTGCAGGGGCGAGTTCTCTGCGAGCCCTCGTGTGTCTACCTTCCTCTCCACAGCGAGCAGATTGCAGGTATCGATACGATATGTGGCTGGTGCGGCTATCCTCCCATCTGACTTCGCTAGTCGTAATCCCCTGACTGTACTGACATGGCGTGCCAGGTGTGTACCTTTGTACAACGCACCCAAGACTCAGTCGTCAGGCTACTGTCCGGTGATGACATCCTGGCAGGTCGTGCAAGAATGCCATTCACAAGCAGAACAGCGTGGCGGTCACTCCAGTCTGAATGCCCTGATTTGCGCCGTACCCATGCTCATCTTACCCAGGGGACCCGACCATCGAAGAAAATCACGAACATCAAGGATGTCAAAAGGTACCTCAGCATGGCATCTATTGCTAGTGATGGCTTGCTCATCGTGAGGCGCGAGGAACCCCTCTCTCCATGCCGGGAGTGCATAATTGTTCCCAGACAGGTCCTGGATGGCCTTGTGACTGCTTTGCACTTACAGCTCAGCCACCCCTCTGCCAACCAGCTCAAAAAGACGATTGGTAGATACTTTTTCGCCCTTGACCTTGACAAGGCCGTCCTCCGGGTTACTGAGGGCTGTCATTCTTGTGCGGCTCTCCGTCATTCGCCTCAGGTCGTAATCGAACAGTCATCATCTGCACCCCCCGCTGCCATTGGCGTCGCCTTTGCTACTGATGTCTTGAAACGTGCGCGCCAACTGGTGCTGGTAGTGCGAGAGTGTGTGACGTCCTACCCCGTTTCGTTGTTGGTGGACGACGAGGGTAGCCAAACCCTGCGGGATGGTCTCATTAGGCTCTGTGTGGAGCTACGGCCCCTGGATGGTCCATTCGCCGTGATACGGACCGATCCGGCCCCTGCATTCAAAGCCCTGGCTTCTGACTCTCTCCTCGCGCAACACAGGATCTCACTGGAGCTGGGGTGGGCGAAGAACGCAAACAAGAACCCTGTTGCTGAAAAGGCTGTGCAAGAGTTGGGGGAGGAATTGCTGCGACAGCAGCCTCGCGGTGGCCCCATATCGCCTAGACTTCTGGCAGTTGCAACTGCTTGCCTCAACTCCAGATTGCGGTCCCGTGGTCTATCTGCCCGGGAGATGTGGACACAAAGAGACCAGTTCACCTCCACCCAGCTGCCCCTCGCCGACGAGGAACTCATACGTTTGCAGCACGACGAGAGGGTGAGGAACCACGCTCACAGTGAGAGGGCTAAGGCCCCTCATGGGAAGACCCTGGTCCCCTCTTCGCTTGAGGTGGGTGACCTTGTCTACCTCCACGCTGACCGCAACAAGGCGTGCAGCCGTGACAGATACCTTGTTGTGTCTGTTGAGGGTCTCTGGTGTGGCCTGCGCAAGTTTGCAGGGTCACAACTCAGAGACTTCACCTACCGGGTCAAGTCGTCGGACTGCTACAAGGTCCCAGTTGCCAGCCATGGCGCCACCCATTCCTCTGAAGACGGCAATGCGTCTGATGACGACTGTCCTCCACCGCCGAAGGCGCCCCAGGTGGTGCCTCCCTTGGCACCTGCTATTCCCCCGGAAATTGCATCAGTGCTCGCCCCTGCTGGGCCCAGTGGGTCTTACCCTGGTCCGGGATGGCAGCCACCCGCTACCTCTGCCATACCATGTGACCCGCCTGAGGAGTCCTCCTACGCTGACTCTGGCAGTGCGCCCTCCTCGCCCAGGCGTGGCACCCGGCTACGTCGTCAGCCGTCTCACCTCAGTGACTACGTCTTGGACTTGTGATGGACCCTTCACATATCCTTTTTTTGTATGGCGCTGTGTTGTGTGTTTCTAGCAGTGTTGATATGTTCTGCGTTGGTACGTTATGTGTCTATGTTTGCCTTATGCTGTTGTGCATAATCTTTAGTGCGGGCATTCTAGTTGCCTGTCTTGATGGGCTGCGATACTGCGTTCATTCTGTTTGAGGGTGGGTGTGGGAAAGAAAGGTGGTCACGCCAGTCTACTGCCTGGTTATTGTTATTCTACCGTGGCGCATGCGCGCCCCCTCTCTCTCCCTATGTGTATTTACCTCCCTGGTCATTCCTTCAGTAAAGTTGAGCCCGACTACCCACTCTATCTCTCAGCTGTGAGTTATTCCTAATTACTGGCGAAACATAGTGTCACTTCTGCAGCCAGACTGGCCAGCCTGTCCTTGAGTGAGAGACAGACGACGTATAGGCATTAAACATTTACAGGAATATTACACCTTTTTATGAAATTTGGTTATTCACAGTCTTACCTGGAGTCACATGTGTGGGTAAAAGCATTTTGATCTCAGTGTATTTGTTCTCCTCGTCTGGCAACCCCAATTTTAGTCTTATCTTAGTGTAGGCACTAGAATGTAATGTAGTCAAAGAGTTACTGGCAGCTTTGCATTCCAGCACCTACTGTATGCTAAACTAAATCTAAAAAAAGGTAAAGTTGGGGTTGCCAGACTAGGAAAATGCTTTTACCCACTCATGTAACTTCAGGTAAGGGGGTAAATAATCCAATTTCATAGGATGGAGTATTCCTTTAGGCACAAATATATTTATATAGGCGTTTGGACACCTGACTTGCGTGTGACTGCCAAACTTTATTTCCCAAACACGCTTACAAGATAAATGTGGATCGCCAGTCAGCTTCATGCCATGTATTAAATGACCGGCAAGAAAACAGTGATACCATGCCACAGCAAAAGAAGAGTTTTTTTCCCCATGAAACCACTGGATTTGTCATTGGATGTGTGATTTCACGAAGAACCGGGACATCTTTCATTCATAGTTTGAATTCCGTTTTAGGTATACAGAATAGAAAGCGGAGTATTTTGCCCAGAGTTTCCGATAGCAGTGACTGAAACCTCAGTTTAAGTGAAGTGCATAAATAAACACAAACCCTCTATTGTTGAAATGGTAGTAGGCTAATATTTCCAATATTAATAACTTCCACATTTATTGACAAAATTACACAAGAGATGGAATGGGGGATTTCCATTTAAGAAGGGGGATGATTTTACATTTTTGTTTCAGAAGGGGGATGCCACCCCCCCCCACAACTCCTTGTACTGCCTACACTGTGTTCAGGACACGTCAATTTTTTAGTAGCCTATCTTATAACTTTGTAATGCATGCAGCCTAGTACCACACAGAAACAGATCTAAATGTGGATTTCTGTGGATGTTTTGATCCAATCTCAATCTGACCTCAACCTTATCTCTCCTTTTCACTTCACAGTCCCGGTCTTATTTTGTCATATTCTCTGCTCCTAATTCTTACGCTTGTTTGACTCTTTCCCAAATTGTAATCCTTACTTGTCCTTTTGCAGTGCTAACAGTCTGAATGTTGAGTGAAGTAATTGTCAAAAATTCCTTTGTCATGTAACAATGTAGGAAACCAATTCTTAAAAGTAGAAGACACAGACGTTTACAGTTTAGAGTAGAAGACACAGACATTTACAGTTTTTCTAGCCTACAAGTGTGCTATAAAATCGTTAAGTCTTATGCAGTGAGTTGTGTTTAAAGTTTAACAAACACTGTTGCAAAATTTCAAACGGCTTGCAGAATTTGTGGTTAGATTGGCTACAACCGTTAGTGGTTTCAGAAATAGAAAGAATCATTAGAGTTTTAGCATTCAGAAAAAAAGGTAAAAGTTCTCTGACAAAGGCACGAACAAAACCTGGAAGAAAACACAGGAGATACACAGAGCAAGCACAAGCACATGGCAAGGCAAGATACAGAAGACCAGACAGAGAACACAGGTTTAACTATAAACTAAAGACATGAACTAGCCTAAATACATAAGAAAACTCTAAGCTAAACTCAACAAAACCCTGACACTAGGTGGCACTAGCCTGGCATGAAACCCCCTGGGCCTACTTCTCCTACAGATTTTCCTGTTTTTGGCCGGAGATGATTCTCACAGGTCATATAGTGTATGTGGGGGTTTACCAAGTTATCACCCTCAGGAAGTGAATATGGCGTGCCTTTGGTCAATTGGAACTTATGGAACAGTGAAATACTGTATGTTCATTTGGAAGCTATAAATGGCTTATTGTTGTCCTCCAACCATTGAGTTTTGGGCTGAGAGCACCAGGGTGAACTCTTTTTATCTGTGTCCTACACACCCGCTTATGTCCAAATAACCTCTATCTGTTTTGCACACACACATACACACACACACACATACACACACACACACAGAGACACCCACTCAGAATGCAGACACATGCTTGCCAATGTGAAGGTTGGATTGACTCGACATGAAGGAAAGAACAGGACTCTGGTTGACGTTTGCAATTTGTGAGTTTTGAAGTGTACACATTCCATTAGCCTTTCAATTGATTGGATATTACTTTTATGTTGTGCTATAACTTGGTGTTGAGAGTAGTTTCATCATAAAGAGTAGATGAAATCATGGTAATAACACGTAACTCGTAACAACCCAAAAATAATGACTTCCAAGATATTTACAGTTTGTATTGAAAAAGTTTAATATCTTAGAATTCTTAGAAATTCTTTTTGTTTGTGATTAACATTATATTGATTTAAAGACACATAAGGTATAAACATGTCAGGCGTATGTTTATTTAAACTAATAGGCCTAATAAGAATATATACTGTAGGCCTAGGAATGACACACACAACAACACAACATAGACAAAAACTAACTAACATGTTGGAAGGCCAAGTCTGTATAAATTACTGCGTAGATAGACAATAGACAATCTGCTGGTCTGAAGTTCATTTTATTCTTCCATTTTATACATTCCATTTCATATACTTCCTGTCCGTCCCTTTCTATGCTCTTGCTACATCTCCCCCCTTGACTGTCACTCTTAAAGTAACTTCTTTTGCTTTTACCGTATTTGTAAATAAACTTGAAGAGTAAACATTATAAAGTTGAGAACTAAACATTCAAACAACTCATAGTACTTCATGAGCACTAAACTAAAATTAATTAAATACTCCAACGCAAAAATAAAATTTGTTAGTCACCTGTGGGACTAGCAGGACAGGAAAAACATTTTAAGGAACCAGCAAAAATGATGGTGATAAGTCTGTCAAACCCAACTGCTGTAAGTCCCTCCCCCTCCCCATTCGTTCCTATACTCTTGATGTGTGCCTTCAGGGGAAATCTGAAATCTCTGAATTGTTTCTTTTGAAATGCCTAGTTTTCTCAAACAGTTTTTCCTGATCACATACCCCACCTTTAACACATAACATTTTTTTGTTAATTTTTCTGTGGTATTTAATTGTCATTATTTTACTCTCTGATTTAAAAAAATTCCCATACTAATTTTAAAACTGTTTTTCAGTGTTTACTGGCCAACTAACTGCTGCTGGTATGTCAATGACAGTATTTTATTCATTATGTTTGAATCTTTGTACATTTGGTGACTGAACTATGGATTTATCATGGAATTATTCTCTGTGTGTAGGAGGGCCTGTTTCTTCTGTTCCAGTCCTGAAGGGTCCTGAAGTAGCTTACCTCAACACAAGGGTTACATTTTCCTGTGAGGTCCAAGGTTCACCTTCATCAGCCACTTACCAGTTCATGAAAGTCAAACATATCCCAATTACCGAAAAGAAACCGTTATCAGTTGGAAACCCACCCACATTATCCTTAAAGGTCACTAATACATCAGCTGGGAAATACTACTGCAAAGTGACAGTGTTAGGAAAATCAAGGAGCAGCAACATCCTACACCTTGAAGTAGTAAGTGAGTATGACTTACTTCCTATGTTCACTATTGTAGGGGAGAACCTACCCAGGACGAGTGAAACACTTTTTAAGTTAAGAAAAAAAGGTTAATCACTGATTGACACTTGCTGTTTCAGTTGAGTTAATAACAATCCTGGATGAATTCATTATAATTGAGTGAGAGGTGAGATTTCCGATTTCTCATCTGTACTTCCAGGTAGGGATGTGACATACATGACTAATCAACATGACTTAATTCTATACGGCTCTGGTTGGGCAAATTACTGCAAAACTGTAACTCGTTATTTATTACTTGTTACTGACATTTTAAAGTAGTCCCTTACATTACAATATTAGTGTTTTGAAAATGTAAGGCGTTACATTACAGTTGCATTACATTTAAGTTACTCTTCGGGCCCTCCGGTAGCCTATGACCTTCATTAGTTTGTTATCAATGTTGAGAATGACAAGCGGAGACTGTAAATTTCTACATTGAAGTCCGGCACAGCTAAAGTTTTACCCTTGCTGACCTCTCAATGATTTTTGGTGAATTTGTATGAAGGAAAAAAACACCACTTCATTAAGTTAAAAATGCATAGTAACTTGAGTTACTATGCAAATGTTAAAAATGCATAGTAACTTGAGTTACTGACAATTATACAGAGGAAAATATTACCAGTTTTTGTTTTGTAATGCCTTACATTACTAAGTTACCACAAAAAGCACTTTTGTAACTCATTACTGCCAACACTGGCTCTGGGCTAGTCGGCCACCCTATTGTATGTACTTTATGCTTATGGGGATGTATTTTATGCTTGATGGATGGCTATGCCATTTTCTCAACTATTGCAGCAAAATTTTAGTGTTGATAGATAGTGTTGAAAACCGAACCTCCCCTTTTAGTCAGGTAGAACTTTGTGGAATGTGGGTGTACGTGTGACATAAGGTACAAATGCAATGTTTTTGCATAAATTGATAGGTAAGAGGGTGTCCATTCAGAATCTGACGGGTGCCGCTCCGGCACCCTTGAGCATTTTCTTTAAAATGACATCATCTGCCACGCCCCTTTTTGACCATAGAAAATCTAAATATACATTAAGATATAAACCCATCATGTATGGTATCAAATTAAAGCTCTTCTCATGCAGGAATCAGCTTTGACCATCAAAAAGGTGAAAAAAGTAGTTCAGGTCCCTCCAGAGGTCAAAATACCATTTGCAAAGTGACCTTTAAGGTCAGATTACGTTCCTTTTAGGCTAGTGACAAACCATCAAAAAGTGCTTTAGTTTTCAAAATACCCCTACCCATGGTAGAACTAAACCCAACCATGTTTTTCTTCATCTTTAAGGTCTCCTATATATGAAATGTATTCTTGGACAAAAATATTTTGCTGCAAAGATGGTTAAATTCAAAGATATTGTCATACACACCATAACTAACAAAAGAAAAAAATGAACCCCTGCTGAATGGGACTTAAGAAATGCTGATACAGAATCTTAATACAAGCTCTGAGACCTTTGAAACTTGGCATGTTTGTAGCCAAGGAGTTGCTGTACCTGTGTGTGGACTGTGTGTGTGAATATCTTGTAGTATGCCATGTTTACAAACCTAAGAACACATACCTAAAATAGGTGGATATGGAAAAAAAATTATCTTTTCAGAATGTTCTTGTTTAGTTTGTGTTTGCTTTGTCAGGGAACATCATAGAAAGTTATGGTATGGCTTGTTGGAAAGGTGAGGTTGTGCTGAATCCATCATCCATTATTACCCAATATGTCAATATAACATGCACAATCAGGGTGCTACCTTCCTCAATGTATGAGGGTTCCTAAATGAAAGAAAATGATGCATTGACATAATTAGGTTTCCAGTCCAAAGTAGGCCTGCATGGTTAGTGCTGACTAGACTTTTGACAATTTCAATGGTACAGCAAAGTAAGTTACATTAGGTAAGTACTAGTCTATATTTAGAATCACTTTCATTTCATAATAATATATCTCATATGACAAAGTATGGAATCTTTCAAATTGCCGCATCCAATAGAAGAGTGCTATAACTGGCTATGACCAAAGCCAGAAAGCTCCTTGTACGGCTCAACCGATACCACCAATTTCTGATACAATGGTTCCCTATGGCCTATGATAGCTAGACGTAGCCATTTAGCAAATCAATTTGCTACCGCTAGGGTAAGTCTAGAGTACTGAGTCCATGGTCAGCACTAAGAAGAATGTTCACATATTGGCAAAGTAAATTACAGCACAGTAAAGTACTGCTTTGCATTTAGGATATATTCATAAATGATAAATATATGACACCTTTTACGATTACGATGAACAGGGGTCATCAAGTATGGGGGTAGGGGCTGGTATAGTATGGTATCTATCCAACTTTTTCACATCTCATAAAAGAGAGAGAAGAATCTGCTTTCTTTTTGATCCCAACGACCAAATCAACGACCAAAACGACCAATTCATCTCCTTTTTCATATTTCATGTTTGCATTAAATATCAAACACCTCTTAGGCAAATTAGATCATATTTGCATTAGAGGGCAGATCCGAATTTGCAGATGTTTCCATCTATAGAAATTGTTATTCACATAACTGAAACATGCATTACAAGTTGTATGCAAACCCACCTAATCAGTCCATTACTTGACTACCGTACTTTAATACTTGTTTGTGCATGAAATATTGCATGTCTTTGGCTACTTTGATGCATGCACTGTGTACATCACATAGGCCTTTTCTCCACATTTATGGCCCACACATCCTGGCTCTTGATCCACCATCTACCACTCATCATCATTCTGTCACTCTTTTCAATGACCAGTTACACTCAGTCACCTTCAGACATCCACTCATCCTCTGTTGACCACTCACCATTGGTCTCCAAAGTAGATGAGGTGCTGGCTTAGACACTCTCATGCTGGGGATAGCTGATAGACTTGGCTTTTGGCAGTGGACACCCTATAGTGCTAGATAACTGACAGGCCTGGGCTTTGGGCAGTGGACAGCCTTGTGCTGGGTATAGCTGATAGACTTGGCCTGCTGGATAGCTGACAGACCTGGGCTTTGGGCAGTGGACACCCTAGTGCTAGATAGCTGCTTGGCCTTTGGGCAGTGGAAACCCTAGTCCCTGCTAGTTGATAGGCAGTGGGCACCCTTGTGCTGGAAATGCTGGATAGCTGCTTGGGCTTTGGGCAGTGGAAACCCTAGTGTTGGATAACTGATAGGCTTGGGCTTTGGGCTATGGACACCCTTGTGCTGGATAGCTTATGGAGTTGGACTCTGGGCATCTGACACCCTAGTGCTGGATAGCTCATTGGCTTATGCTTTGGGCAGTGGACAACCTAGTGCTTGATAGCTGATGGGCTGGGCTTTGGGCAGTGGACACCCTAGTGCTGGATAGTTGATAGGCTGGGATTTGGGCAGTGGAAACCCTAGTGCTGGATAGTTTATAGGCTGGAATTGGGGCTGAGGAAACCCTTGTGCTGGATAACTGATGGGCTTGGGCTTTGGACACCCTAGTGCTGTATAGCTGGGCTACTTGGGAATATGACAAGTCATATCCCTGCCAGGAGAATGGTTTGATTGCTAATTGCATAGCTCACAACTGTTACCCCTGGTAAGACAAAAGGACAGAATATTGCAGTATACAGTCTAGATCTAAAACTAATAACCTGGCAAATCAGGTTGATGGTGGTCTGGCTTGTCATTGACAATGAGTCACTGACTGGCAGCAAAGTAATTTGGACTTTAAACTTTATGAGACAAATAGCTTCTCAACATGGTCAATTTCATATCATCTCCTATCAACATAAGGCAGGATTAACAGACAGATCGAAATGCCTCTTGAAGCCTGACACGCCTGACTATACATAAAATGTATTGTCTGGCCATGAGCTTGCAATAGCCTCTGCATGCAATAGGATAGCGCTATGATAGAGCCATAGGAGGCACTTTCTATAGCTTTAAATATGACCAATCCAAGCAACGAATAAGCCGATTCAAACAACACTAAGCCCACCTAACAACTCCCTGTGGATATGATTGGATAGACACCGGCAATGTCTGAATACAGTCGTTCCCTATGGCTGAGATGATGCTAGTAAGGTCATTGGGGAGAGTCAAACCCAGCTGTGTGAATAGCCAGGGTTAGGGTTATCATGTCAGGAAAGCACTGTCGATCCTGACCACCCCCTCTGTAGGGAGTTTGTTCTCCTACCTTTAAGGAGAAGGTACAGGGTCCCTACATTCAGGACCAAAATATCTAAACTCCTTTGTCTGCACTACTGTTGGCTTACTAAGTAAGCACAGATGATGGGGTGGCTGGGGTTCTACTCTGTTATTTGTGTTTTATATTGGTAATTGTCTTCATGTTGGTAATTTGTCATTGCTGAGGTCTGAGGATACTGATGACAGTGAGGGAGAAATGTCTTCTTCAATTAATGCTTTTTGGAGGAGACATTTACTATTGTGATGTGTGCACGGCCAGCCTGACAACATGTTCTGTAGTTTTTTCAAAATCTGTGAGAGAGTTCTACTTTGTTCCGTGTAACTTTGTCTATTTGATTAATTGTTGAGGGTTGATAGATTTTTTTAGTTCAGCCTAACATTTCAGCGGTGTGACCTTACCAGCCTTTACAGTTGTTATGTTCTCTGGAGGGACTTGAAATATTTTTATCATGTTTTAATTGGCATCACTGAATTCTGTTTGAGAAGAGCTTTCATTTGATACCATACATGATGGGTTTATGCTGTAATGTGCATAAAGTTATTTTTTTTTTATGGTAAAAAAGTGGGCGTGGCAGTTTATGTCATTTAAAAAAAAAATGCTCACGGGTGCCGGAGCGGCACCCGTCAGATTCTGAGTCTACACCCCCTAAAGTATCAATTTATGTAAAAAAATTGCATTTGTACCTTATGTCCCACCTATCCTGGGGTTCTACCTGACTATTTAACTTCATTGCATTCTGAAAAAAAATCTGAATTGTACATTTTGTCTCCTATTTCATTAGTCCCGGTTCTCCCCTATAATGTCAAAAGGATAACCTTTTTAAGAACCTCTTTAGATCGTCTCTCATTTAACTGTTATATCCATCTGCCTGTTCCCATCCTCAGTTCCTGTTTCAGGTGCCAGCATCCTCTCAGTGCCCAGCCCCCCTAATGTGTTTGAAGGATCCTTACTGACTCTTTACTGTAAGGTTCAGCAAGGCTCTCACCTCTCTTACACATGGTACCACAACAGACTGGAGGTGAAGGCGCCCTCACACATGTATGGGCTTTTTGGACACTCCCTCATTGTGGACAAGCTGACAAAGAAACATGCTGGAAGTTACTACTGCTCTGCCAGGAATGACATAGGGCTTAATCCACGTTTCTCCAGCAGCAGTGAAATATATGTCACAGTCAAAGGTATAAAATAAGAATAGAAACCACGTTAAATCCACATTTCAACAATTGATCCAACGTACAGTATCATTTTGCACCCTCCACTGATATATACTGTACATACTCTGTAACAGAAAAAAGAAAACTAAGGCCTAGTCCACACGGCAACGCAACGAGATTTTTTTTAGCGGGCTGAGAAAAAAAATCGCGTCCACACACGCAACGGAGCGCTAACAAATCTCATCCAGATGGCTCCGTTGTCATTCAGTGGAATGATGTAATACATATTCCTGGCCAGCAGGCGGCGATAACAGTTTCAGTAAATAGTCCGTTTCAATGAAGAAATCAACAGCTCCTGAAAGTTCGTCGGAAGGATCTATGCTTTTAAAATGCTGCTTTTAAGACTAATAAACGTTCAACATGAAGGTTTGTGATGTCTGTTTATGAACATAGAAGTTACTTACTAAAATAGTTGGGATGGATGGATCAGATTAATGACTGTAGGGTTCAGATAGCTAACAGGTTACACAGGGACATAGTATAGACAGGAATACCATTAGGCTAAATTGCTATGCTAGCGATTTTATAGCCTAGCCTACTGTGCCAGCCTAGGCATTTGAGACCTTACAAACTGATAGTTTGATAGTTAAACAAGGATTAAGAGGTTTTGTAGCAATATAGTGAAACTAATAACAACGCCTGCAGCAAAGGCTGTCAAACATGGTGGTGTTGGTGGGCACATGTAAGGTTATTTTGGTCACGTGTTGGTGACAACGGGGCTAATTCGCGTCCACAAGACACCAAAACGATAACGTTGCAGCCTGGCAACGATTCCGTCCCACCCTGGCGGGCGTTGTGAAAAAATATCGGATCAGCCCACCCAGAATGCCGTTGCCATGTGGACAGAAGGCCCAAACGATACAAAAATACCGGATTTCGTTGCCGTGTGGACAGGGCCTAAAGCAAAGCGTTGGGTTCATATCTCAGCCACTCTTGGATGTGGCTTGATCACACTTGGTCACATGACTACCAACTCCATCCCAGTGCTCCTCAACAAATTTGGTGCTGTTTGGGCACTGGTGTGGCCTGGTCTAGCATTCCAGTCATTGGCATCGCTTGAATCGAGCAATCCCACATCGAGCTAAAAAGCAAGCAGGATCGGGAGTTGTGAGCAATTACATCGGGTTTCTGCTGTTGTAGCGCAGCTTACGTCACGACTAAGCTGGTGCATAACGTTGCAATTGGGTGAAATCAGATTTCAGATTTCTACAGTTCACACCTCAAGCTTGTAATCGTTCGGCAATGGTGAATTGCCAAACCCTTGTAGGAAGCTAATGCATAGATCAAGGGGATGGCTAAAGCCAGCGTAGGATGTCCCATTTAAAGCCATTAAAATTTCAAAAGCATTCGGGCCTTTCCAGCCTATCAAATTCTCCAGTAAAGTTAACAAACAGGGAGCACACATCTGGGCAAAGCTTTGCTGTATCTAAAGCAATAATTGGGGAAAAAAAAGTGTGTTCAAATCTTATGATGCATAATGGGTTAGGAAGTCCTGACCAATATTTTGAAAACCTTGGTATCCTTTAAATCCTTGGATCAGGCCAATTCCACCGCAACCTATGGCATCATATTCCTATTACTAGATTTTCCACAATTTTGAATTAGGGCAGTAAGGGATAAGTATGCTGCTCAAAAAAAATTAAAGCAGCACTTTTTGGGTATGGCATGAGGTCAAATGAACTTCTCTGATAATAATCTGGTTTGTAAAGTAGCACAAGGTTTTTCAACTGTATTGATATTGATGGAATTAATAACAGGTACCAGAGGGGCAACAATAGCCGTTTCTCAATATCCGTACTTTAATGTGTGTGTGTTCCCATAGACTTGTGAAACGTCATAAAACACAGCCGAAGTAATGTTCCAATTCATAAGTTAGAATAGAATTCACGGAAGTTTTCTCAATTTTTTTTGAGGATGCATCGGATGGTGACTTCTGATCACTTCAGGACCATTACTGTATTCCCCAAAATACACTTAGGTGCTCCACTCTGAAATGTGGAAATATGGCAGAACGTAATGTAAGGATTGACCATATCTGACTTAAACTAATACATTTTGTTTAGGACTTGATATTTTTTAAAATCAGATGAGAAATGTACACATAGGTTTTATAACCAAAAAGTGTATCTGTGATGAGATATGATGTTTGTACCTGTTAGCTTGTCATCCTCCAAGATTCAGCGCACTGTCCTTGCATTCTCGGAAGCATTCTCAACTTCTCAAGTTTGAGTCCATTCTTTTAAATTGTACTCATTTAAATAACCCCATCTATTTTCTCTTTATGTTTCAGTTAACATTTCTGTACCGAAGCTGTCATTAACACTCTTGAGAGAGAAGAATGATTATTATGCCAACTTGAGTTGTGAGGCAGCGCAAGGCAGTGCTCCAGTTACATTTCTGTTGTTCCTGGAGGGCCAGGAGATTGATCGGCAAGTGTCCAACTCTCTGTCTGCCTGGTTCACTCTGCCTTTGATGGTAGGAATGAACATGGTGACAGCACAGTGTAGGGCAGTGACAAGTCGCCAACAACTGACCAGCAATTCTCTGAATCTAGAGATGGGTGAGATGTAATAACAGACATAGTCACATTTGTGCATTTTAATGAGCACGTGGGTGTATATAAAAGCTTTATGTCCTCTGTTATTGTGTAGATTGTGTTCATCTCGTAATGTTTCTCTTATTATGTCTGCTGTCATTTGCTTTGAAAATGTATGTTTGGTAAATAACATAAGCATGACCATGTCACCCACTATTAATCCATTCCAATCCAATATTGTAAACTTGAACATGATGACTCACAACAATCCAGCTGAAATGTATTTTAATGCTGGTAATTAATTTGAGCTGCTTTAAGATGGTCGATTAAAGGAATATGCCGGAGTGAATTCAAGTATAGCCCTGTTGAAAGAGCTTGTTAAATGTGCTACTTCGTGAGTGGAATAAAATAATTTGGTACAGCACAGACCGAACGCGAACACAGAAGCAAACAGGCACTTTACACTGAATCAATGGGACCTGACTGTTGGAAACGGAAAGTAAGATCTGATGTTACATTGACTCAATGTAAAGTTTTTCGCGTTAGGTCTATGCTGTTCGAATTTCTTTCATTTCATGCGAAATATATTGCTGTCAGATAGCTCGTGCAGCAGGGCTATGCTTGAATTCACTCCGGCATTTTCCTTTATTGTCATTTTAAAAGTAGATAGTGATCTGGGACTATGTCCTAGTGCAGGGGTCTCCAACCATTTTTGTATGAGAGCCACGTTGATAAAAATTAGTGTGGCTGACAGCTAGGCCTACTTATTCATCTATTTTAAAATTTTAACTTTTTTTTTTTTTACCATTCACACATTTGAAGTGTCATCTAAGTTTCTGGCACTTTTATTTTCCAGAAAATGAAATACTTTGCTATACTATAAATGAAAATAAATAAAAAGAGAAATGGCATTACTAAGTTGGAATGACTACTTCAAAGTCATTGGCGAATTGAAGTGAAATATCTCCCATACCATTCTCTTCTGTATTTGATTAGAGCATGCCCCATGGAATAATAACTATCATGGAATACCCATGAAATGAAGATAACAGACTTTTTAGTTTAGCCAATGCTGAATAGGGAGGTAATTTATCAATCGTACCAAAAGGGGGGTTCAGAATTTGGACATACGCAGACATCCCATGATCTGCTCTATAAGGAACTATTTAAAAGACACAATATTAATAGCAGATGGCAAAGAAGTGTTATACCAATAAATAAATCTTTGATTAAATGAAATTCACTAAAGTGAAATTACCTTTTTGTCAGCAATAATGTGATAAGCCAATAATGTAATAACTAGGCGACAACGTAATAACTTTTTACATTATTGGTAACAGATTATTATGTTATCATCAAAATTATTACATTTTTGGCAATTATTACATTATCAGCCTTTACACGCCACTACTCACCCACACTGGCGGTGTCTAACAATTAAAAGGAATTACGATGGCAGAGCAAGACGATTTATTTAAGTTCACAGATCTCACAACAGCATAAAAACACACGGAAACGCCAACAGAAACTTTGTTAGTCACACCATCTCTATAGTTTTTACAGTTAGCCTGCATTTTCCCATTCATTGCAGCGACAAGAGACATGGCTCGCAAACATGCCACACGCAAACCTGCATACAGGTAGGCCTGTGGACTATTTGTGAGAAAACAATGTCTACACAAGCAATGCACTAGTTATTATAATGCATCACACAATGTAAATGCAAATCAACAGTATACCATGCCTTAATATTGTAGCTCAATGGTGTTTTCTGCCCCCAACGGCACCTTCCAGGCAGCACAGCTTAAAGGGCAC
>JAODXP020000028.1:26080549-26110072 GCA_027497455.2 Sardinella longiceps | reverse complement strand
ATTATGACCGCCGCTGCGTAGCAAGCGTAGCGGTCATATAATGATTGTCAAAGTTTTTTTTGTTTTTTTTTTTCTCCCGTCATCTACTTCCTGAATTTTTGGTCAACGATTCCCGGGACACCGTAACACCGGGGCACATGAAACTTGGTGGGCATGTAGCCCCTGTAGACTTTTACGGAAAAATTTCGTTTGGTCCCCGGGGGCCACTCCATCTTTGCGCTGCGCCCCCCCGAAACCCCAAAAATGTAGTTTTTCCTAAAAAACTACCTGACCCGTGATATTGAGGATGATGACATTTTTATGGAATGTTGGTCTCAAGAGCCCACATCAACTTAGCTCATAACCAGTCATTTGTGATTTGCCCCCCCATGGTAAAAAATTAAAATGCAATATTATACGGCTTTAATTGCCCCTATCTTTAGATCAGATGTTAGGAACTGCACCAAATTTAATGTGTATGATGAACCTGACATCCTGTGGGAATATGTCAAGTTTTGTGGAATTTCATCCATGGGGGGCTATAAAACAAATGAATTTATATGTACATTTAATGACTGTACAATTATTGACCTGTAGATGGTGCTATTAAGCCAAAGCGTTACAGGTTTGGGGTGATAGGCCTGTCAGTTCAGTTCAATAAGCTTTATTGGCATGAATGTAAAAAAAATACAATATTGCCAAAGCATTAATGTATAATAATGACAATAATAATGAGAATTACAATAGTAAGTAGTGACTAAATAAATAAAATGCAACTTAAACAAACATATGGAATAATAATAAATAATAAAAAAAGATAAAATTAAGAAAAAGCACTAGTGGATATTTTGATGATGGTCATGTGGACTCTACCCTTAAAATGTGGCAAGACTGTAAGTAGTCTGAGGCTATTTGAGTAAAAGTATCAACTTCCCCAGGAGGAATGGTAGTTTCAGTTTATTTTCTAAGTCAATAAATCCAGGACTGATGTTTTCTATGGCAAGCCGTTCAGGGAAAAAACCTTGAATGAAACTCTGAATATATTGAATGAAGTCCTGAATATACTGAATGAAACTCCGAATATATTGAATGAAAGAAAACCTTGAATATATTGAATGAAGTCCCGCATATATTGAATGAAACTCCGAATATATTGAATGAAGTCCCGAATATATTGAATGAAGTGCCGAATATATTGAATGAAACTCTGAATATATTGAATGAAGTCCTGAATATATTGAATGAAACTCCGAATATATTGAATGAAACTCTGAATATATTGAATGAAGTCCCGAATATATTGAATGAAACTCCGAATATATTGAATGAAGTCCCGAATATATTGAATGAAGTCCTGAATATATTGAATGAAACTCAGAATATATTGAATGAAACTCTGAATATATTGAATGAAGTCCCGAATATATTGAATGAAACTCCGAATATATTGAATGAAGTCCCGAATATATTGAATGAAGTCCCGAATATATTGAATGAAACTCCGAATATATTGAATGAAAGTCCGAATATATTGAATGAAACTTGCCTCATCTGAGGTCAGTGCCAGTGGCCATCTTATGTGTGTCACCAGTATGGAAATGCCCATGACCAGGCAGTACCGCTTGGGTGGAGTGAATGAGTAAATGAGGCAAAAATATTAAATAAATTATAGTTTTATTAATCATTTCATTGATTGCAGCTGCAAGGTAAAATAGTTTAGTTAAGTCACAGTCAGTTATTTTGGCCGAGTAGTAATCCAGCTGCGTTACCACCTGTACAGCACAGGAAGAGGCGACGATCCCACTGAAGGTTGGCGTAGCAGTTAGCTAGCGGTGACGATCCCACTGAAGCAGCGACGATCCCACTGAAGGTTAGCGTAGCAGCTAGCTAGCGGCGACGATCCCACTGAAGCAGCTACAAGTGGTGACGATCCCACTGAAGGTTGGCGTAGCAGCTAGCTTCAGTGGGATCGTCGCCGCTTCCTGTGCTGTTCACTGGTGGTAGTAACACGGCTGGATTAATTACTTCTCAGCCAAAATAACTGACTGTGACTTAACTAAACTATTTTACCTTGCAGCTAAAATTATTTATTTAATATTTTTGCTTCATTTACTCATTCATTGCCAACCACTCCACCCAAGCGGTAGGCTACTGACTGGTCACAGGCATTTCCATACTTGTGACACACATAAGATGGCCGCCGGCACTGACCTCGGATGAGGCAAGTTTCATTCAATATAGAGTTACAAACAAGTTGACAAGCATCATATATATGCAGAAAATGTGCAGAACTGAGCGGCGGTCATATTTTGTACCGCCACGCGGTACATCTAGTTATTTGTTAATTGTTATTATTTTTTTTCTTTATCCTTTTAATGAGCACATTGACAGATTTGTATGAGAATGTGCTATATAAATAAACTTGAACTTGAACTTGACCTTGAAAGGTTCTTCAGATGATTTCATCTCTGGTTCAACATTCTCAATTTATCATAATTTGAGAAGTTCATCTCATTTGGATCAGATGGCATGTTTCCACTTATACCCCTGCATGCAAATACACCTATGCATCCTCCTTCTCAACATGCAACCACCCTATAGTGACATGTTTTTATATCACCCATTACAAATGTAGAACACATTTAGAGAGGTCTGGCATGGTCAGTCCTTAGACCACCACCACTAGCTGTTTGTACCATATTTAGATGTGGAGAGAACAGGCCTGCGTGAGAGATGAACAGGCTTGCATGAGACACATTTCAAATGTGTTCACCACAGATGCTTAACCCATAACCACCACACACCAGCACCAAGGCAGAAGGAGAAGTTTAGTCAGAGAACAAAGTTTCAGGTCTATTTACAGCGACAGGCAAACAAGCCCTTTGGGGTAGCTGTCCTTGGTGCTGAATTATTGGGTGTCATTTCATGCAGATCAGTGTTTCACAAATTATCACAATGCCTAACTTTTCCCACTATTATATTTATATGACTCCTCACAGACCAGTGTATTTCATATGGATAATTGCTGTTTGAAAACAAAAGAGGCACTGGCCTAAAATGGAGGTTATAATGTAAGTTGAGCGTGTAACACTTTAGACCACAAAAGGTTTATGTCATGAGCAAGTCTAATATGTTCACACCAGTGTCACCCACAACTTTTTTCAATGTCATGCGACCTTTGGCTGACCACAGTTTAGAAGGCTAAACGCAAGCACACAGGCATGCATGCACACACACACCAACACACACACAGACACACACACACACACTTATTTATGTCTGTACATGAGAGGAGAGGAGGCATTGTGGTTTCCATGGTGGGCTCTGAGCTGCAACCATTCCAACAGTGTTGCAATAGAGATACATTTTGCAGGACTACTATAATAGTGATTAAAAGTAATTAAAAGTGTGTGTAATTATATTACCCTACAATATCGCATGTCCTCAAACAAAGAAGATACAATCATGGATCAAGCCAAATCATTCATACGTTATTACAACTGCAGATTCTCTTATGTAATAGCTAGTGTGAGTGTATGTGTGTGTTGTATTGTCTTTGTTATATATGTACTGTGGACCCCCTCGAAACCCCCTCAGATGTAAGGGAAATGAAAAGCCTAGGCCCTAGTTACCAGTAAGAAAAAAAAGAGTGAACTATTCAATCCAGAAGAGAGGCTAGAAACCATCTCACTTGCACAAGTTCAAAAGAATATCACAGAATACGGCTGAATCATTCCCTTATTTGGACAAAACACAGGCCTGGAACAACTGCAGATGCACTGACCAAGTAAAGTGTCAGACACGTCATATCAGAATATAGACATTAAAATGCAGAACTAAGAAATCGCCTTAATGTTAGCAGAGGTGAGAGGATAATTTGACTAAGACTGTCACATAGCAACGACAACGAGACAAACCCTGATTGGCCCAGAAGTGAGATATAGAGAGAGCATATGTGTCATTGGAAGCATGAGGTAACCGAGAAAGATTAGGTCTAAGGGCATCCAGCAAGCATAAACACTTTGGAACACTGTTCTTGGTTTTTGGTTAGGCCATCCCTCTTGCTGCTTGGTTCATTGACAGTAATTATTGTCAGGTTGATGTAACATTGTAGATTGGGTGAATAAAATCTCACATCAGTAACATCTTCTTGTCAAGCTCATCTTCCTGGATTGGACTAATTTAGAGTGTAATTGACATATGATTGGCGAACAGGGCAATACTTTTAACTCATGTGAGGCAGTGTGCTACACTTTGACATTTCATCTAACTAAAAGCATTTATGCAAAAGTGGCAAATATTGTTACAATCTATAAGATATAATAAAAAACAATATGAGAGTGAAGTGACTGTAATGAAAATATACAGTGAATGTAATGTAAACACAACTACACAAAAACCTATTTTCAAAGGTCTTCACACAGTGTAAAAAACACACTATATACCTAGCCGCAGCTTTTGAGGTTTGAACCTAGTAAGCATAAGTATTGGCTACAAAAAAAAGTAAAAAGAGCTTTCACAAACTATATATGGTTGCTGTATAAAATGTAATAAAGTAGAGCTAGATGTCAGTCAGTGGCTTTTTGAAATGAATACAAATGAAATAGGTGTGACACCTATGATTGCCCCCACCCCCTGTCACTCTGCTGTGGCTGAGGCCCTTTTTCCTGTCAATGGCCCTGTCTGAGCAGCAGCCTAGATTCACCAGCTATACCACAAAGAACGTGTCACTGTGGCACAGACAACCCAGTTCCAAATCCAAAAATCATCTTCAACTGTAAGATATTCAATAAATTGTTCAATAGAGCCCATGGCCTGTGGGGAAGTGAATCTTTGCTGTGTATACAGAAAACGGTCTAACCTTTGTTGGAGTCTGCAAAAACAAACAACTTGAAAGACCCTCTTGGTTGTTTTGTCCTTCATAATATGCTTTATCCAATTATATTATCCTTCAAGCTAATAAATTAATTCAGTTGCAGCCATTGCTATGCATTGAATTGCCACAATACCAGTTCCCAAAAGACACATCTGAAGGAACTTATGACTTTAAGCCTGTTGTCCTCACAGTAGCACAGTAATAGCCTTATGCATTATGAAATAGTGTGTTTTAAATGCCAGTAAAATATTTTCTCTTTAAAAAAGCATTTATAACCTTTATTCTGTACTTGTATTTTACCTTCTTTTTCTGTCGGCCATTTACAGACTTCAGCTTCAAGCATTGCTAAACTAGGCTATATGGCAACAAGTTTACAGCCACTACACAAGACAAACCAGGCCAGACTGTGGTTTGGTGCATGCTGGTCTGGTCAAACCTGTTTCTCATCCATCTGGCATTTCGTCGGTTGCCTCGCTGTTTTCTGCTGTGACAGGGCGGGGGTTGTATTCAAAAAATCTCGAACCTGATTGGAAAATTCAATGTGAATGTCACATACTACTTGCTACGTCATACCTGTTAACATCCTGCCCCACGATTGTGATTGGATCTATGGCATAGAGGCGGGCTCGAGTATGGGCTAAACGAAGACTTCGGGCTCAACAAGCCGCGACCAGACCCTCGTGCGAGCTCACGAAGTTGAACGAAGATGCACGAAGCACGAAGGGTCTGTGAGAACCAGGCTAGGTCTGGTCAGGGCAAACTTGAAATAGAAGAAAAAAAAAAAAAACTTAGGCTATCCTCTTTCTAACCCAGCTGAAATAACGTATGAGTCCCATTAACACCATAATGGCTGAACATAGTTACACTATTTTTGCTCCAGTATCTGTAGATGAATTGTGCATTTAGACCTTTGCTTACCTTGATTACAAGTAGGGTAGAAGTGAAAACCCAAGTCAGACATAATAAGGGAAGAGACAGTACTTGGCCATACAAAAAAGGAAACAATTTACTTAATTACACCACTTTCACAACTAAACTGAATATACATTTGGAGGTTACTCAGTCAAATTGATAAATCTTTATGTAAGATGAACCATATAGCAACACCTCTTCTGTTTGTGGACCTCCTTAGTATCCTCCTAAGTATGGCTGGTTCACCTGAGATTTGAATTTAGTCTGCCCAAGGTCTTTGGTCTTTTATGGTCTTTGCCCCACAGCCCCCTTCAAATTCAGGGTTAGGGTCATGGTTGAGGGGGTTAGGGTTAAGATTAGGGTGAAGATGTATATATGTTTTCCATATTTTCCAGGCTGTGCTGCCTGAAATGTGCAGTTGGGGGCAAAAAACATCATTGGGCGAGAAAATATGGGTCCTGCCTTAGTGGTTATGAATGTGGCTGGGAGCTCTCCAAGGTGCTAAATCTACACCTGAGTCCGTCAGGTTAAGTGTTTCGCATAGTCCCAGTTTGCCCACTGCTGTCAAGCCCAGTATTTGCAGACCATGGAGCCAAGAGCCTAAAAGTGAAAGTAGTTCAATATTCAAAAAATACCCACAAAGCACAGTGACCCCAAAAACAATCCCCATTTAATATTAGGTTTGTATAACTGGCCGCCCTTATATATAAAAATATCTTTAGAAGTTGCTTTTCTTAATTGTATTTAAGTATTTCTATATTCACTATATCACCTCTTTTTCTCACTAACTCACTTTCAACTGTCTTTTGTCCTGTTTGCTTGCGTGTGTATTTTTTGTGTAGTGTCTTTGTGTCATGGTTACACCGTGCATGAAGAGGTGAGGCATTGTGGTTTTGACCTGGTTTCCTCTGTAGGCTATAGGCTCTGTGTAGGACGCTCTCAGAAACCATTTCCTCTGTAGAGTAAATGTGAAGAGGTGTAGCTGCAGTGCATTCAAATGCTGTCCTAAACACTTGGCCATTAAAATACAGAATGATTATATTATGACAAGTCTAATTTCATTTCAAACAATGAAAGCAAATACATTTTTACCGTCAAACTGCAGTGCAACTTTCTCTGACTTATTTATTATTCATCTCTTCTGATGCACTGCCCAGACATTATAAAGTGGTGTTCATACAACAAGCTTGTTAATCTTCAAATGCACAGATCATACTAGGTGCTGAACAAACAACACATACTGTACACCATAGACAAATTCACAAGAACGCTTCTATGGTCTTGTGGTTTTTAAAAAAAAAAAAAAAAAAAAAAACAAACAGCAGTTCTCACATGCTCTCCACCACTGTTTCCTCATTCACAGAGGCATGCTTATTCACGTACAGTACATGCCTATCAACACTTTTTTAAATTATTTTGCCATTTTCAAGCATGCAAGCATTCTTGCTATGTTTCATAGAGTAATGTTCAGAGATTCTGGAATACATATAGGCCTAGTAGAGGTAGGTCTACAGAAAAAAATCTAAATGAAAAAAATAAATAAATAAAAATAAACTAAAGATCACTACAAAAATAATGGTAATAATAAAAGAAAAACATGACTTCTATGATCAGGAGCTAATTTGCATCTATGCATTTAATCAGATTTAGGCCTTCCTCTTTTTAGCCCCAACCCCCACAGAACATTTTCCTTCCAGCAAGGCAGAAGTCTGAATCTATCTGCTGCTCTAATGACCTTTTCATAAGTTTGATGTTGACTGACTCTGATGATTGAGCAGTTGCACACAAAATATGTATTTTACACCATATGTTACCTACTTTAGACTATACTGTATCCCTACTCTACATTGTCTAAAGCAATGCAATCTCTACCTCCTATGTTATTTATTTTCATGGATATTTGTCTGTCTTTGGTTTTGATGTTTACTTGTTCTTGCATCTATGGAAGAAAACTATTTTTTTTCAAGGATGATACTGCAGCTAACTGGCTTGTCAATAATAAAATGTTTCATAAAAAGTCTTAGTAAAACAAACCGTGAACTTAATTGATGAACAAATATGTATTCAATCTACCGCTATAAAGACATTATTTCGCTGTTTCTTTCTCAGACTCTGTTATGCTAGACTGTTGGCAGCTTTTCAGCCAAACCTCAGAACCCCTCCTCCCCATGCTAACATACTCATACTTTCTCACACTCACTACCTCACTCCTCCCTCTCTCTTCAGCGCTACACTTCTCCCATATGCTCAGTGGTGGAGGTGAACTGTGTTCTGTGAGTCTCTTGTGACACATTCAAAGATCTCTGTAACTGGACGGCACACAGCATGGGGCTCTCTCTTCTGGGCCTGCTGCACTGTGAGTAATACCTGCATTCTGTGTTCTGGAAGGTGCATGCTTACGACTTGTTTGTGTGTGCTTGAGGATGCAAACTATTGTAAGGTACATAATAATGTACATAATAATTCAAGTATTTCTAGGATTTTGCATAAAACTTCAACAGCATTTCTGTTCCTGTAGATCTGCATGTTGAACTTGGTAATCTGTGTTAAAGTATTTTTGTAATCTATAACTGATTGATGTAATTTGAACATTCCCCATTATGGAGCTATTAGTGTTGTCCATGTATTTTTATGCATTATTGGATCATTTGATATTGTAGAGGATTTGATTTGTGCTGGATGCTTTTTTGCTTGGAGTAAAGTTGTGTTTCTGTCTCTGTGTTGTAGTGTTGAGCTTGTTTTTCCCTTCAGGACAAGGTGCAGGTGAGATATGTCTTTTTTTTTTGTTTTTTAAGATGACACTATATTAAAGAAATCTTAATTTCTCAAACTACCCACTCACCCAAACAGGAGTACTATGCACCCCTTTTGTTAGATAATAATACTTAATGAGGATAATAAACTATGTTCTTCAAATAATGATTTGTCCACTTGTAAGAATATATCCTTACCAACTTAATGGATGCAAAGGTTGAAAATAGTTCACATTATAACCAAATGAAATGCAGTCAAATGGAAAAGAAACGTTTTTCAATGACATAGAACATAATTCAGATAATCTGAATGAAGGCAATAATGGTGATATAATATCTTAATAATATATGGTAAAGATATGGTAATCTACATGTTTGGCATTGGCTATTTTTTTCCTGATGAATGTGGATGTGTTGTATCTAATGGTGCAATATATGTAAAATCTATAGATACAGTGTGGTAATTTATTTAAGATTTTTCAGAATACTATCGGCACTACTACTACTACTTACCCTACTCTAGATCTTGAATTTGCTGAGCGAGTACGTCTATATCAGCCATAGGTTGTACTAAGACATTGGTGGTGTCTGAGCTGTCTATGCACTCACAATGTTCTAGCTTGTATTCAGACACTGTGGTGTTTAGCCAATTCATTTATTGGGCAGGCTTAGCTTTGTTTGAATCGGCTTGTTAGTTGCTCTGATTATTTATAGCCATCTTACCCGAGGGTCTATCACTCGTGGCCAGACTATACATTTTATGTGATTGTCTACTACTACTACTACTACTACTACTACTACTATACTACAATTATGGCTATAATAATTTTAGCATAAACTCAAATCACAATGGGAATAATAAAAAAAACACCCTACATTTTATATGATTTCAAAATAAATACATTCTAATGCATTCTAAAACAGTAATGTAATGTTGCATTCTTTTACTTTACCTTATATTTAAGTCTTCTTGTTTGATGACTAAAAATGTGTGTTTACAGAGAAACCCAAACCTACAGTGATTCTGACTCCTGCCACTACAGACATATTCAGGGGAGACTCTGTTACCCTAAGGTGTGACACACGAGAGGGTAGAAACACTGACTGGGTCTACAGATGGTATTTAAACAGGAATGATTTAGGAGGTTTAGCACCGAACCAGGAGTACAGAATCGTATCTGCTGATGATCTGCACTCTGGTGACTATACCTGCAGAGGATATTATGAGGTCACCAAAGAGTGGTCAGACATGAGTGATGTGGTCACCCTGACAGGTAGATGTCTTTGTTGTTGTTGTTGTTTTTGTGTTTATGCTGTTATACCCACTGATATGAGCTTGTTATGCCCAACCCTGCACTATTAGCCTATAAGTGCTTCATGACTTTCTTTTTTTCATATCCCAGTGACACCCAAAGCTGTAGTGACCCTGAGTCCCAGCTGGTCTCCAGTGTTCAGTGGAGAGAGCATCACTCTCACCTGCAGCATACAGGGAGAGTCCCCATCAGACTGGAGATACAGCTGGTATAGAGGAGAGCAGCAGGTTTACCCACAGGCAGGCTGGAGTGATGGGAATGAATACAGACTTCAGTCTGTGCAGGAGAACCAGAGTGGAGAATACAGGTGCAGAGGAAGCAGAAGAAAAGATTCAAAGATCTCTTATAGGAGTGATGTTGTGACTCTGACTGTTGCAAGTTCGTAGTCTATTCTGAACATTGCACATTTTTATTTTATGTGTTTGTCATTTGTTCATGATGTCAAATGTTGTGTTTTCTGTCTAAAACTAATTTGAGATTGGCTCAGGGAACAGTACAAAATGCAGATGGAGATCTGGTATTTAAAATACATTGAGCAGTGTGATGTGTTTGCAGGAAAACCCACGTCTGTAATGACCCTGACTCCTGATAGTGGAGACATATTCAGGGGAGACTCTGTTATCCTCAGGTGTGAAATACCAGAGGGGGGAAACACTGAGTGGATCTACAGCTGGTATTTAAACAGAAACCCAGTTACTGTAGTCTCCAGTCAAGAGTACAGAATCAGCCCTGCGTATTTTCGTCACTCTGGTAGCTACACCTGCAGAGGAACACAGAGAGGAACCACACAGAGTTCAGAGATCAGTGATGGAGTCACACTGACTGTGGCAGGTAGAAACTTTTATTTTTGGTCTCTTATTGAGGTGTCTTATTTAGATTCTCAGACTGTGGTGATTGTCACATTTTAGTGTTGTCATTTTGGAGTTAAATCAATACTAAATAACCCATAATTGTTTTATTAACAATTAATACTACATTTTACATTTACATTTACTACCTGTGACAGAGAGTAAAATGACTGTTGATGAAAGCCATTTATTGTTGTGTACAGTACAGTACCTAATTTGTGTATTTCTGTTTCTTCTTCCCAGAGAGACCCAAAGCCACTCTGACCTTTGTCCCCAGCTGGTCTCCAGTGTTCAGTGGAGAGAGCATCACTCTCACCTGCAGCATACAGGGAGAGTCCCCGTCAGACTGGAGATTCATCTGGTGTAGAGGAGAGCAGCAGGTTTATCTACAGACAGACTGGAGTGAAGAGAATGAATACAGACTACAGTCTGTGCAGGAGAACCAGAGTGGAGACTACAGCTGCAGAGGAAGCAGAAGAAAAGATTCAAAGACCTCTCAGAGGAGTGATGGTGTGACTCTGACTGTCTCAAGTAGGTGGATTTTTTTTTCTCTCTCTCTCTCTCTCTCTCTCTCTCTCTCTCTCTCTCTCTCTCTCTGTCACTTTCTCTGACTTTCTTTCTCTCTCTGTCTTCCTCTCATTCTTTCCATCTCTCAATCCAGTGTTTATCCAGCAATCATATCTATACTGTAATGTGTTTACAGAGAGACCCAAAGCTGCAGTGATTCTGACTTCTGCCAGTA
This sequence comes from Sardinella longiceps, assembly GCA_027497455.2. Classification (NCBI taxonomy): domain Eukaryota; kingdom Metazoa; phylum Chordata; class Actinopteri; order Clupeiformes; family Clupeidae; genus Sardinella; species Sardinella longiceps. The sequence goes on along the minus strand of JAODXP020000028.1, from coordinate 26,098,649 downwards.
GAGACATGTTCAGAGGAGAGTCTGTTACCCTCAGATGTGGGATACCAGAGATGAGAAACACTGAGTGGGTCTACAGCTGGTATTTAAACAGAAACCCAGTCACTCCTGTAGTCTCCAGTCAGGAATATAGAATCAGTCCTGCTGGTTATCATCACTCTGGTAGCTACACCTGCAGAGGAACACAGAGAGGAACCACACAGAGTTCAGAGATCAGTGATGGAGTCACACTGACTGTGGCAGGTAGAAACTTTTATTTTTGGTCTCTTATTGAGGTGTCCAGACTGTGCTGATTTTCACATTTTAGCGTGGCCATTTTTGTTGTTAATGCTACATGCCACAAAGTTACCAGTGGTCTGAGACTGCTAGCATGATCAAATTGAGTGAGGACAAAGGTATAGCCATTTGTTGGCTTGTTATAATGGTGATGATGAGAATTTGACTGAGTGAGGTGTCGACTATCTCTTTGTTTTGTATATTTTTATGTTGTGTGTTTTCTGTTTTGTCTGCTGTGCAGTGATGTTTCATGCCAGAATGGTTACTATTTTATTTAGAAAGTGAAATGGTCACCATCTCATCTGGTTTCCTTGACATTACAACATAGTTGGATAGATTGTAGTGTCACCCCTAAAGAATCTGTAGATTTGCTGATATACAGTAATGCATGTATCTCTTTGCCCTGGTTTTGTACTGGCTCACACACAATGTGTATACAACATGACATTGCTGTTTAGTATATTGCACTGATCTCACTGTTTACTCCCACAGCCCTACCTGCAGCCACACTGACTGTAACACCTCAGAGTCCTGTGTTCACTGGAGAGACAGTCACTCTGAAGTGTGAGATTAAGTCTTACAGTGGCTGGACTTATAAGTGGTATAAAGACAGAAGTTACAATAGTGCCTCTGAGGGAGACACATTTATACTAAAGGTCATTTCTCAATCTCATGGTGGCGAGTACTGGTGTCAGGGGAGAGGAGTGGAAGACCCACATCATCAGAAAGCAGCAGCAAAACAACCATTGAAGTGAAAGGTAGACTATTATTACTGTGTTTGTGTGTTATTGCTGCCATAACCTTCTCTATCCATGTGTGCAGCAGTGCCTACTCCAGGTCTCACCATGTTTAGATGACTAACAGTGACTCTGTTTCATCCTCTTCAGACTCAAACCCCAAGCTCACACTAAGTCCAGGCCACCAGTTCTTCACAGGAGACTCAGTGACTCTGAGATGTGAGTTGAGTGTTTCCTCTGGTTTGGTGTTCTACTGGTACAGAGACTCACAGACCTCTGATCCTGTGGCTCAGACTGATGGAAACTCCTACAGCATCAGATCTGTTAAAGTCTCTGATGGAGGACAGTACTGGTGCAGAGCACAGAGAAGAAACCAGGACTTTTACACACAATATAGTGATGCAGTTGAGATAGAGGTTACAGGTTAGTTGGCATCTTTACATGCAATGACCAAAAAACATACAGTGATCATGAAATCACTTTTTTTTGAGTATCACTATTTTATATAATGTGTTATCGTATATGTTTATGGTGAATGTTTTGAAATGATTATACAAATGTAAATGTATAGAGTTTTTATGTCAGTATGAATTCAAAATTTTCACAATCCAGTATTGAACTATTTAAAGTTGAGCAATTGTTCTTTGACAGAAAGACCCAATGCCATCATCACACTAAAATCAAACTGGACCAAGTTCTTCAGTGGGGAGCAGGTCTTGCTCAGATGTGACATAAGTGGGGAGAGAAGTGACTGGGAGTACAGCTGGTTTAGAGATGGACAGACAGTCCATCACTGGACATATGAAATTTATCCAAAAGAAGGTGGTAGCTATACTTGTAAAGGACAAAGGAGACGTGATAAAAAAAACAATCAGCAGGGAGTGAATCTGTTGTTATTACCATTTCTTCCGGTAAGTACTGTACGTCTATTCTCATGTTCTCACATATTTCTTGTAATTACACAATATGTTGCATTCACATTCTACTACTCAGTTTATGTTATATGCTATCATACAGTATGATATCATCTGAGTGGCTGTGAAAGTTGTTGTGTTCCAACTTTCTACTCCTCTAAAACAGAGAAAGCTCAGGCAGTTCTGAGTTCCCTTCCACAGCCTTGGCTGACTGAAGGAGACTCAGTTACACTCAGCTGTGGGGTTAAAGACTCCACTACAGGCTGGAGATTCCACTGGTACAAGACTGCCCCCTTCAGGGCTGGTGTGCTAAAAGTGACCCAGGGACAGACAAAATATTCTGTAGAGCTGCTCCCAGACAGCATGAGAGGATCTGGAGGCTCCTACACTCTCAGCCCTGCTGCTCTTAGACACTCAGGGGTTTATGTGTGCAGAGCAGAGAGAGGAGAGCCAGCCTATCACACAGAGTTCAGCCAACCTCAACCTCTCTGGGTCACAGGTGAGAGACAGATTCATCTTAAGTGTTCACTTGTTACCTGAACCATTTTCTATGGAGCAGAGTGTCTCCAATCTAGCAGCTTTTATTTTATGCTCATGTGTCGCTCTGTCCATTTCAGGTGTGTCTCCGGAAGCTTCTGAGATCCTCCATTCCAACTGGTCCCAAATCTTCACATCTGAGTCTCTCTCCCTGAGCTGTGGGGTTCAGGGCAACTCTACTGGATGGAGACTGAGGTGGTTCACAGGCAGAGGAGGGGAATCAAAGTGTCCCACTGACTGGAGATCAGAAACAGGATCCACCTGCAGCATCAGATCAGCATCTCCATCAGACAGTGGAGTTTACTGGTGTCAGTCTGAGTCTGGAGAGCAGAGTAATCCTGTCAACATCACAGTGCATGGTGAGTGTAATCCAATATGAATTCATAGTCAATTGGATCCATTGTTTCTACTTGATATTAGAAGTTTGATTGATTGTAAGTGTGTTAATGACTAAATGAATAACCTGAGCTCATGTGTGTAGCTGGTGATGTGATCCTGGAGAGTCCTGCCCATCCTGTGACTGAGGGAGATCCTCTGACTCTGCGCTGTAGATATCGCTACCAGCCATCAAACATCAGTGCTGACTTCTATAAAGATGGGACACTCCTCCAGACCTCCACCACAGGAGAGATTACCATAACTGCAGTCTCAAAGTCACATGAAGGCCTCTATAAGTGCAGGAACACAGAGAAAGAAGAGTCACCAGAGAGCTGGATCACAGTTAGAGGAATGTGTAAGTTATGTATCGATTATGGGAATTTTATTGCACTGGACAGAAAGGGGAAATACATCTACAGAATAAATAGAATGCACTGGACTTAAGCTTTTTTTTAAGGTAGAAGTTATTTACAGTACATAATATCCAGTCATTTTTTTTTTTTTTTTTGCTGTAATTACTGGAAGAAAAAAAAGATGTTGATTCCATATTGTGTTCTCCATAGAGGAAAGGAAATACTCCATGAACAATAGAATGTGTGAACAGTTTTCCTCTCTAAACTTGTACCATGATAAGTGAATACATATTGCTTGCATGATGATAAAAAAAATATTTTTTCAGTAATATCCATGCATTTTTCCATTACCGAATTCAAAATTCCAGATTCTGGGTCCTCTGTACTGGGGGTAGCAGTGGGTGTGGTGGTCGGACTGCTTTTTGTCTTTGCTCTGGTTATTTTACTGGTCCTGCTGTATCGCTCCCGAAAAGCAAAAGGTAAGAAAACACTTTGGTGTGGCCCATTATACTGAATGATAGTAAAATGATTGTAGTTTAATAAAACAAGATAATATTTCAGATTATTTATTATATCTTTTAAACTTAGGTTCAATTCCAGTGACACCAAACAGGTAATATAAGTCTTGTATTTGCTTATTATATTTTAATTAATGAGTTTTTTGTTGTTGTTTTTTGCTTTCAAAGCCAATTTACATGTTTAAGTTTTAACTCATGATTCGCTCATGATCTCTTTCTCCCTCTAGTGGCCAGCAACAGAATAATAGCCAGACCTCCACATCACAGCAAAAAGTTGTAGGTGGGACATGACAGATAATGGTTATAGTGTGATTAAATAAAAAGGAATATGGTAATATAGTTCCTATAGATGGATAGACAGATCGACAGTCAGACAGACTTTAATAATCTGTAATCTGTATTGTTTACAAGGTGGTTCAGTGGCTGCACCCAGCAATGTGCTCTATGCAGAGATTGATCTGAAGAGGGATGCAAAGAGTAAAAAGAAAGGAGGTCTGTATGTGACACCAAAACTTTTTCGTACAAGATGGCTAATTAGTACTTTATGATAAATACACTCTGTTACCTGTTGTTTTATTTGTCTCAGCCAAGGCAGGTGCAACAGTGTCAGACACTCTGTATGCAAGGCTGAAGCCTGTTAGAAAACAAGGTAGGACTTAAATATCAGAACCATCACTGTGTCCATCAACAGGTAACATGTTCATTCCTGAATTCCATAACTATTTTTGCTGTGCCTTATTTGTGCCTAAAGAAATCAACATTTGTCTTTATTTGTGACATTTACTGATTGAATGTTAAATGAAGGGAATTTAAACATCTTATTTCATGCATCAGATTAAAGCTATCTGGACCTTTTATACAAAAAAACATTCAGTCTAAATCTGGTCTTGTGGTCTTTAGTTTATTTCTGGTTCTGGTGTCACTGCATGTCAGATGAAGTTGTTGATGGACCCACTGCTATGACAAATGCTAAGACAAAGAAACACAATAAACAGGGTGTAAGATGCAGGCATTGTTATTAATAAATACTCCTCACATGTTGGTGTGTTTTGCAGCTGACCCCAGCGATGTCACCTATGCTGATATACAGATAGATATGAAGCCACTGAAGAGTAAAGGTGAGTCGTATCTGTTTTTAAAGGAACAATATGCAGAATCACTACAGACAAGGCATGTCTGTTACTGGTAACTCATTTTCAAACACATTTTAGGTGGCTATATTTTTAACCAGTTTTAGCCCAAAACTCATCACTCTTGTGTTGACTTGCACTGATAGCACTGCTAAACTGCAACCTGCAAGTAGTCTACTGTAGGTAACAGCTGCTATCTTTCTTTTTCAAGCCAAATCAAAATCCTCTGAAGAAGAGCATGTTTACTCTGCTGTGAAACCTGGATGCTCATCAGGTAAGGAGAAATGCCTGTGTGGTTCAAAAGATGGATTGTGATGGTGGAGCAGAAGTAATCTAGGAAATGGCCAATAATATATATTTTTAAATATTAGTATATAGCAGTGTTTCTCAAACTGTGGGGCGGGCCCCACTAGTGGGGCGCAGACACATGACAGGTGGGGCGCGAGACATCTCTTTGCGATTGACCGTTGTTTCACCATGCTCCCCGAATTCACAGCTATTTGTCAGATATGCGCAGATGACAGTAAATTTAGCTTTCCAATAGAGTTATTTGCTAGTTGCTGTGATGATTGGTCCGGAAGAAATGTGGCTTTGAATAAGTAGCATGAAAATCCTAACATTGACCAAAATTGTGCGCAAATTGAGCCTTAAAGGTGGGGCATGAAAATTCTCTGCTTTCCAAAGTGGGGAATGACAGAAAAAGTTTGAGAACCACTGGTATATGGCTGGGGAAATCTGGCTCTCACCAACATACAGGAATAATGTAAATAATAAATGGAAGTATAAGAAAATGTAAGAATATCAATGTGAAGAGCAAAGGTAAGTCGTATCTGTTTTTAAAGGAACAATATGCAGAATCACTACATACAAGGCATGTCTGTTACTGGTAACTCATTTTCGAACACATTTGAGGTGGTTATAATTTTAACCAGTTTTAGACCAAAACTCATCACTCTTGTGTTGACTTGCACTGATAGCACTGCTAAACTGCAACCTGCAAGTAGTCTACTGTAGGTAACAGCTGGTATCTTTCTTTTTCAAGCCAAATCAAAATCCTCTGAAGAAGAGCATGTTTACTCTGCTGTGAAACCTGGATGCTCATCAGGTAAGGAGTAATGCCTGTGTGGTTCAAAAGATGGATTGTGATGGTGGAGCAGACGTAATGTTGGAAATGGCCAATAATCAGTGGAGTTTCTGGCGCCTGTGTGAATTTTTTTTTTTTTTTTTAAATATTAGTATATGGCTGGGGGAAATCTGGCTCTCACCAACATACAGGAATAATGTAAACAATAAATGGATGTATAAGAAAATGTAAGAATATCAGTGTGTAATGGATCCACCCTCATATTTTTACCACTGAGGTTCATATGATATTATGTTCACAGATGGCTGAGAATAAAAGAGATTTGCTTCAAGAGCACGTCTGGTTCCATTTCCAAAGTTAAAGTAATATAGATGTACAAGGCCCTGGATGACTCTACAGCAGGGAGCCCTCATGAAATATAACATTTTTTCAAGGACCCCTTAAGATCTCAACAAAATGTATTTTGTACTTTTTTGAACTCTTATTCTTTCAAACATATTTTTTTGCTAATACCACAGCAGTTTTAAATAGGAATGTTACTGCCTTTGTCAAAACATGACTGTGCCGAAGCAGTTTTCAGTAGGCCTGATTAGCTTCAGAATATACTTGCAAATCTACTCTGTAAATATGCTTTCTGTAAATTGATGCAAATTAATTTTTATGTTTTTGATTTAAAGTGTGAAGAATATATACAAGCATATCTCATAAAAATATATGCAAGCATATCTCATATTAAGATTTATATTGTTAATATGAAAAGTCAATTTTTGTATGCTCTTTACGAATGTGAATAAAAAAGAGACCAAGAGCAGAAAGAGAAAGGAAAAGGCTGAGGTTTTGTCTTTATTCGATCAAGTGAGTTTTGCTTTTGGAGAATAACCACATCTTATTGGGGGGTTTTCACATCGACAAGAATGGGGGTTTTCACTCGACAAGGAGTCGATTATTCTGCAGAAGATGGGAAGGAATGTGTAATAAATAGGCCTACTATGAGGTAAAAAAAATTGGTCAGATGTGCAGGGTCGAGGGTTGGTGCCTGGCTGTACTTGACACCATCAAAGAACAATTTACTGAACAATAATATTTTATTATTCATGTAGCAGCCCTTGGATCCCAATGAGAGAGAGTCTCGACGGATGCTTAAGTTCTTTTTATTTTAGTCCAAACGTTGCACCAACTTTTTAATCCTTTAGCATCCGTCAAGACTCTCATTGGGATCCAAGGGCTGCTACAGTGAAAACTCGCTGCGCTCACCAAGGAATGCACACATATGATACGATAATCTTCTTTTGTTAAACAGCGTCAAAGTTGCATGCAAGCAACGGATATGATACAATAATCTTCCTTTGTCAAACAGCGATTAAATGTGAGCAAGTGAATGCAAGTAACGTTAAACATACTAGGTTACAAAGTTTGAGGAGCTAAAAACGTGTGTGACCTAGGCCCCGACAAAGCAGTGAACAGTTCCTTTACCACACCTGTGAACAGTTCCTTTACCACACCTGTAGCCTATTGGCAATTTACCTTATCTCCCCATGGTACACGCTACTGCCACACGCAGGACAATTCACATAATACACTAACCATTAACGCACACAAATCACATTAAATACTTAGAAAAATGGAGATATTATGAATAAGTTGGGTATTTATATATAGTTTGAATAAATTACATATTTAGTTGAGCATAACTCTGAGATAAATTAGACATTTAACCATCCCCATACGAAATTACAAAAATATAAAAATGGACAGCTACAGTTCTTTACAATTCATTCATTTGAGCCGCACAATTTGTAGCTGAACAGAAATTGTGTGTGTGTGCTCTGCAATATTGTCATGCACTGATCATAATTCAAAAATTGCTTTGGCACAGTGACCCCACACAGTAGAACATAGCATTACACCAATCTCTTGCCACCAATCTCTCTTAACACTGTTTTTCACACTACCGCTAAAACCACACAGTGTACTTAGAATAAGAAAACTAAAAGCTGTATGCTGTAAAGCTCAATTTAGTTGCTTAGTATTTGTAGTTAAAGTTGCATTCATGATACACACAAAAGCAATGATAGAAAAATCGAAACTTTGCAAAACAGTTTAAATGTATTTCAACCTCTAGTAAAATTAACTTAGGCAGAAGGTCCGCAGGTAAAAGCCCTACCTCAGAAACTCTTAATACATTTTAATACAGTGTTTTCTCTTGGTCATCACAGTAGTGGCAAGACAACAGATATGACCACACAAGTGTTGCACTGAGCTTGCGTCAGCATTGTTTTTCTCTGGTTAGCAGAATGATTGACATACAGTATGTCAAACTGAGATCTCTGTTTCTTTCCCCTTATAAACTACGACTTTTCTGTGCTGTGTTTTACTAAAGATCTTTTAACAGTGACCATTGAATCCTCTCTGGTTTTACCCTCTCATAGTGTTCTCTGTTTCTATGCTGACATGTTTTTTATGTTACCCATCACTCATGTACTGTAGAACACATTTAGAGAGGTCTGCCATGGTCAGTCCTTGCACTGCTAGTTGTTTCTACCATATTTAGATGTGGAGAGAACAGGTCTGCGTGAGAAAAGAACTGGCTTGCATGAAAAACATCTAAAATGTGTTAACCACAGATGCTGTGCGTCAACTCAACCCATAACCAACACACACCACCAGAGCAGAGCCACCCCAACTTTTGTAAGAGGTCAGGTAGTTTCAGGTCTATAAATACTAAGCGTGAGATACAAACCAGTCCTGTGTGGGGGATGTCCGTGCTGAAGTACTGAGCATTTGATTTATGCACTTCAGTCAGTGTTTCACAATGCCAGACTTTGTTTCACTATGTACAACGTTTATGACACTTATCACATACCATTGCATTTGAAAAGGCTAATGTTTTTTTTCGGGCATATAAGCACAGATCTAATCTCAAACACTGAGATTGGATAGTATTCGTAACCATGTTGAAAGCCACCTCTACAGGGGATTTCTGAATGCACCTGTACATTTACAAAATGAAAGTGAAGCAGCATTAGACCATGAACTTGTGCAATGCAATGACATAAGGAGACACAGACCCTTCACACATTCTAAAATGGGCAGGGACTTGCATCTCCTCATAACAATCCACATGTTTGTCATGATTAACTACAGATTAGTGTATAAATTTACAAAACAATGCTTTCCTTACATTTTCTTTGACCAGATAAGCCTAGGTTTTGAGACGGCAAGTATAGGGGTTTATCTAGTATTCTGCTGCATGTGTAGTTGGGAGCTCTCCATGGTGCTGAATTGATACCTGTGTGTCAACTGTAAAAGGCACTGTCTTGTTCTTGGAAGGCTTCATAGACTTTCATTCACTACAAAAAAATATGAAAATCTGCTTGATCTCCCAAAACAAACCCTGTTTTGACCCTGTTGCTTTGTCTGCTCAGCCTTTCATACTAACAGAATTATATATATAAAAAATGGTTTCCTTACATTAAGTCTTACTCTAACAATTCTTTCCAGTATCCTTGCCACATTTATCTTACTTATTTCTATTTACTTCATCACTTGTTCACTCTCTTTCACAACTCAATTGTTTTCTGTGTTCTGTTCTGCTTGTTTGTATTTGTCTATTTTAATTCTGCAGTGGCTGCATTGTGTGAAGAGGTGAGAGACTGTGGCTTTGTTCTGGTTTCTTCTGTAGGTTATAGGACTTTTCTGCATGCTTGTCTCAGTTATTTTAGCCACACCTCAGCACTCCCTCTCCCCACAATCACACACTCTTGTATTCTCTTGTTCATCACCTTTCGCACACTCATAACCTCTCACCCCTCCCTATTCACCATTATTCTTCTCCAATGTGCGCATTCGGTGAGGTGGACTGGCTTTTGTGAGTCGCTGTCTCTTGCAACACTTTGCAAGAGACCTCTGACTCATCTCTGACTGGACGGCACTCAGCATGGAGCTCTCTTCACTAGGCCTGCTGCTCTGTGAGTAATACCTACATTCTGTGTTCTGGAAGCTTCGATGCTTCTAACTTTGTGTAATTTAATTTTGTGTGTGTTTGTGTCTTAGCCTTAACTCTGCTGGTGTATTATAGCTTTATCATTGCTTTGAGTAGAGTTTCTAATTGAAAAATGAAGAACTGATTCCAGTAAATTGTTTACATCCTTGCTTTTGTTTGGGCTTCTCAACGTATTATGCAGCACAGCCCTGTATTGTCAGGGACTACTCCATCTGCCTCTCTCCTCTTTTTTCTGAATTCAAGTGTATCAAAGCTAGGCTAGAAGTAACACCAGCTGACTCAAAATACAGTGTAATTTCAGCCAAGGCCCAATAAGTCAACTAACAGGAAAAGGAAATGGACTTCCAAAATTCCTGCCCAAAAGGCAACAGCTGCGGGCTTGTGGGGCAAGTCCGACATTGGATTGGGAACATTCCATGAAGGTTACAACGTTGTTTTGGTTCTCTGAAGGGTTTTCTGTTTTTCAATGGATGTAGAGCTTTTACTTCCTGGTTGTGTGATTTTTTGTGAGAAAAAAAAAGTTAGTAAAAAATAACCTGACACATTGTAAAGGGATTTAACCTTTGGTCGCCTGCGTCACAAAAGTGTGTGCTACCGCTGTGCGCTATCGCTGAAATAATCTGAAAAAAAAGATGTAGATTTGTTGTGAGTTGCAAAAATTGAGGTAGCCTAAAATTATCAGAAATAGGCAAAAATCAAGTTGTTTTAACTTACAAATAAACTTTATCAAATTGAATGCAATTTAAGCTCAATTCAGACTGAAGATCCACGACGAGATGAGACGGTTTTAGAGAGTAGTTGAGGCAGGTTGAATCAAAAATCGCAGGTTGTTGCAAGCCGTCACAAAAGATTTGACATGTCAAATCGCAGTTTTGGAGTTTTAGAACGTCCAGGTTTTTAGAACGTTGCAGCCCGTCTCGTTGTGGATCTTTGGTCTGTAGGCACCTTTAGGCTACTTATCAAACAATAACCACGCTGGAATGTTAGAGTTTTATGTTCTCCAAACCTTCTCTGAACTAAAATAGGAAAATGTTCTTAAAAATCGATAGGAGAACCAGAAGCAAACGTTCCCATAACATTCTATGTTAGAGGGGTAGTCTCCTCAGTCAGCCACACAACCATACTAATGTTGCAGAGTTGACTCATAACGGTTTCGGCAACAAAGACTTCAATAACAAATAACTTTAATAACAAATATTCTCAATGGAGAAGAGCAGTCTCTTCAATCAACTTCCAATAGCCATACTGTTCTGAGGTGAGCCACAATGTTACCCCCGACACAGATATCACAAAGTTGGAAATAAAACAGGTAAGTCATAATTATTCATGGGTATGTACATATATTCTGGACAATTGGCCTCTGTGATGGCTCCACTCTGAAACAAAAATGTGGTGGCATGCATTGTGCTGTGAAGGAGTCTCTTTAACTAACAAATGTAGTTCTTGTGAATTTTAATAAAACTATTTTGACTTATGTCATCCTGACTGAATTGATGAGGAAGAAGAATAAAATCAACACTGACATTATGTCTTTGTGTTGTAGGCCTGGTGATGAGCATCTCCTCCCACTATGGATATGCCAAAGGTGAGATATGTTTCTGATTTTTGATAACTTTTTAGATTTGATATAGTGAGTGAGTGTTTTGTAGAAATTGTTGCAAAATAATGTCAAGGGTCCAGTTCCCAAACAACTTACAGATTTAGAATATAACTATTGTCTTACCACCACGGTAGTCCAAGTTATCGACCGGATGAATCCCTGTGTTTCCCAAAACTAACGAAGGATGAACTACAGTAGTCTGAACTTCGGAGAGAACTTGGACTCATTCGCTGCAGAAAGCATGCCTCATGGTAGCATTTTGCCAGTTGTCTTATTCAATAAACTAATATGACATGGTCTATATGTTGTCAAGTTGTCATAAGCAGCTGTGGATTATGTAAAGTTCACAAATTGAGGATAGGCCTGGAGGGTAAGCTATTGCCAAGACATGATGATGAATGCCAATACAAGCTTCATAATTATTTGGAAATGTTAAGCGTGGGCTATTTGGCTATAACAGCATTTTTATTTTATGGCCAAATAGCCCCCACCACCACCACTTTTGTGCAAAGTGCAAATTTTAGTGCTTTTTCTTTTTTTTTTCCCCAGAGACACCCAAAGCTGTGGCGACCACCATTCCCAACTGGATTCCTAATATTTCAAGTAGGCAATTTCTAGACACATCTTTCTCGCTGCCTTTCACTCTCTCTGTTTTTTCTCTCTTCTTTTTGTTTCTCTTTCCAACAATGATATTCCTCATATCTACCCCATATATTCTTCTATCTACAGAGAGACCCAAGTCTGCAGTGATCCTGACTTCTGCCAGTAGAGACATATTCAGAGGAGAATCTGTTACCCTCAGGTGTGAAATACCAGAGATGAGAAACACTGAGTTGATCTACAGCTGGTATTTAAACAGATACCTTGTCACTTCTGTTGTCTCCAGTCAAGAGTACAGAATCAGATTTGCTGGTTATCATCACTCTGGTAACTACACCTGCAGAGGAACACAGGGAGGAACCACACAGAGTTCAGAGATCAGTGATGGAGTCACATTGACTGTGTCAGGTAAAAAAAAATGGTTGTCACAGGCTACATTGCTTGTTACCTCTTTAGTGTGGTCATTTTTTGCGTTTATTTTTTGCAGAAGGATTGCAGTTTTTTTGAGAGTAGTGGTATTATCACAAATGACTGTGACGAAGGTACAGGGTCATCTGCTGTACAGTGTGCAGTACAGAAGTGGTTCAGTTATTTCATGTTCTTTTTTCCCAGAGAGACCCAAAGCCATTCTGACCTTTGACCCCAGCTGGACTCCAGTGTTCAGTGGAGAGAGCATCACTCTCACCTGCAGCATACAGGGAGAGTCCCCATCAGACTGGAGATACAGCTGGTATAGAGGAGAGCAGCAGGTTTACCCACAGTCAGGCTGGAGTGATAAGAATGAATACAGACTTCAGACTGTGCAGGAGAACCAGAGTGGAGTCTACAGATGCAGAGGAAGGAGAAGAAAAGATTCAAAGACCTCTTATGACAGTGATGATGTGACTCTGACTGTTTCAAGTTTGTAGTCTATGTTGTACATTGCACATTTTTATTTTATGTGTTTGTCATTTGTTCATGATGTCAAGTGTTGTGTTTTCTGTCTAAAACTAATTTGAAATTGGCTCAGGGAACAGTACAAAATGCAGATGAAGATCTGGTATATAAAACACATTAAACAGTGTGATGTGTTTGCAGGAAAACCCAAGTCTGCAGTGACCCTGACTCCTGATAGTGGATACATATTCTGGGAAGACTCTGTTACCCTAAGGTGTGTAATACCAGAGATGAGAAACACTGAGTGGGACTACAGCTGGTATTTAAACAGCAGCTCAGTCACTCCAGTAGTTTCCAGTCAGGATTATAGAATCAGTTCTGCTGGTTATCATCACTCTGGTAGCTACACCTGCAGAGGAACACAGAGAGGAACCACACAGAGTTCAGAGATCAGTGATGGAGTAACACTGACTGTGTCAGGTAAAAACTTTTCATTCAAGTCTTGTAACTTTTTAAAATTGTAATCTAATTTACAGTACATACCGAAAGTTATTTCCTCTTTATTTCCCCCAGAGAGACCCAAAGCCACTCTGACCTTTGACCCCAGCTGGACTCCAGTGTTCAGTGGAGAGAGCATCACTCTCACCTGCAGTATACAGGGAGAGTCCCCATCAGACTGGAGATACAGCTGGATCTATAGAGGAGAGCAGCAGGTTTACAGACAGATTGGCGAGAGTGAAATGAATGAATACAGACTTCAGTCTGTGCAGAAGAATCACAGTGGAGACTACAGCTGTGCAGGAAACAGAAGAAAAGATTCAAAGGCCTCTTATAGGAGTCATGATATGACTCTGACTGTTTCAGGTGAGGATTGTTTATTTTCAGTACAATACTTTACCAATATGATATATGTTTTCTATGGTGAAGTTACCCGTTTCATTATAGTAGAAGTTGTCTGGTAATGTAACTGTAACTGTTTTAATCAGAATGTGAAAAGGTCATCTCCTCTGGCATCCTTGACGTTATGTTCTTACCACAAAGAAATCAGTATTTTTGAATTCAGTACTGCATATATTTTTCTCCTGAATGTCTCATAAAATAATGGAATGCTTAGATGTACTGTATGACAGTGAATCCTTTTCATCCTTCTAAGCCTCAAAACCCAAACTCACGCTAAGTCCAGTCCACCAGCTCTTCACAGGAGACTCAGTGACTCTGAGATGTGAGTTGGGTGTTTCCTCTGGTTTGGTGTTCTACTGGTACAGAGACACACAGACCTCTGATCCCGTGGCTCAGACTGATGGAAACTCCTACAGCATCAGATCTGTTAAAGTCTCTAATGGAGGACAGTACTGGTGCAGAGCACAGAGAAGAAAACAGGGCTTTTACACACAGTATAGTGATGGTGCTGAGATGAAGATTTCAGGTTAGTTTATTAGCTTACATACAATAAGCAGCAACAAAAGAAACATGCGGTGATCATAACATCCGTGTTTTTGAGTACAGTAAATGCTGTCTATAGTCAAAATGTTTCCTACTGTACCTATTGAAGAGGCCTAAATGAACACCCATGTTTCTCTGTATACTGTAGCTGGTAATGTAATCCTGGAGAGTCCTGTCCATCCTGTGACTGAGGGAGATCCTCTGACTCTGCGCTGTAGATATCGCTACCAGCCATCAAACATCAGTGCAGACTTCTATAAAGATGGGACACTCCTCCAGACCTCCACCACAGGAGAGATGACCATCCCTGCAGTCTCAAAGTCACATGAAGGCCTCTATAAGTGTAGGAACCCAGAGAGAAGAGAGTCACCAAAGAGCTGGATTGAAGTCAGAGGTAGCTGTGAGTAAATCATACACTTTGAGGAGACCTTTTGTTACTCTCCCCCCACAAATTTGCCTGAACCTACAGTCAAAACTCACACACTACAGGAGTAAAGAAATATGTTTTTAAGTCACTTGAAATCATCTCCCTTGTTCAGTCATGATATATTATCCTCTGTTCTCTAACCTGGTGTGTCTGTGTTGCACTATGAATCTACAGCATCTCTGGAAACCAAGACAATAGAAGAGAGAGGTAATACACCTAATCTCATGTATTTCTCTAACTCAGTTTTTCTGTCACACACAGCACCGTGCAACTGAGATCTGTTTTCTCTCTCAGGGTCTCAATCCCTCATCCTGTTTGCTGTGGGATTGGTGGTTGGAATTAGTTTCTCCTTTTTCATCCTCTGCCTGTATTGCTCCAAACGTCTCACAGGTAAAACAAATAAGACAATATCTATAAGACAACACTAGAGGGGCATTTCACAAAACCAAAGCAAAGATGTCCAATATAGAAGACAAAAGCAGGGTATACAAGCTCAGATACCTTTTTCTGAATGTAAGTGAGAGTTAGTTGAAGAGAGCCAGTCTGAATTGATGCACATTCTCATTTTTCAATTAAATAACACACTGAGGATTATAAAAGACACTGATAATAAAGATGTTTGCAGCAAGCAAGTTCTATTAGCTGATACTAGCTTGATATTAACCTGAAGTGTATTAATTTAGAGATAAGACATGCAATTATTTCTATAAGGGTGAAAGAGTAGGTGTGTGCATGACGTAGTAACACAAGAGCACATTGATGTCTAAAAGTCTTGTAACATTTTGTTAAATTGAGCTAAAATCTGTTAGTATAAGAACACAATAGTTTTGTAATCACATCAACAAACATTCTCACATTGGCTGAATGATGATGCATGATCAAACACATAAACACTACAGAACTTTCAACCATGATCAGCTCCTACCCCTGCCCCTCTCCTACATCCTCCCTCAGTGACCTGGTGTCTCACTACAATGACTGCCTATCCTCCTCCTTCACCACCCTGCCCCCCCTGAAAACCCGCTCAGTCTCATTCAACCACTCTGCCCCCTGGTTTACCCCCGAGCTCCGCCAACTCAAAGCCACAGGCCGCAGACTTGAGCGATTACAGAAAAAGACTGGACTCACTGTACATCAGCAAATGTACTCTGACCACCTCCATCATTACAAGAATGCCCTCTCCATTACCAAATCTTCATACTACTCCAACATTATCAATACTGAATCAGCTAACAATAGAGTCCTATTTTCAACCGTCAACAAACTACTCCAGCCTCCCGAGACCCTCCATCCAGACATGTCCACCAATCAGTGTACCGCATTTCTGGACTTCTTCAGCTCTAAAATCAACAACATTCATCAACAACTAGCATCATCCTTCACCCCCTCTGATGACCCACCCTGGATGTCCACCACTGTCCAATCTCTTATCAGCCACCTCTCTCATTTCACTCCTGTGTCAGAGCACACCATTGTTGAACTCATCCATAAAGCCAAAACCACTACTTGCTAGCTCGATCCCTTTCCCACTTCACTTGTCAAAGCATGCCTGCCATCCATCTCCCCCATGATCACCGAAATTATTAACTCTTCACTCACTACTGGCACTGTACCCCCCTCTCTCAAACTGGCCGCCATCACACCCATTCTGAAAAAACCTGGTGCCAATCCAGCCGACCTCAACTTCTACCGCCCCATCTCCAACCTCCCCTTCATCTCAAAAATACTTGAAAAGGTGGTCGCCGCTCAGCTACAGTCTCACCTGACCACAAACAATCTTCATGAACCATTCCAGTCTGGCTTCCGATCAAAACACAGCACCGAAACAGCCCTCGTCAAAATCACCAACAACCTTTTTCACGCAGCTGACTCTGGACTACTCACCATCCTCATCCTCCTTGACCTCAGCGCAGCCTTTGACACCATCTCCCACCCTCTTCTACTCAACCGTTTGGCTGGCATTGGGATAAGTGGCACTGCTCTGTCCTGGCTCACATCCTACCTCACTGACCGTCAACATTTTGTGCAACTTGGAAACAATAAGTCTGGGTCATCGGGTGTTACACTGGGTGTCCCCCAGGGGTCAGTGTTGGGTCCACTTCTCTTCACCATCCACCTCCTACCCCTGGGCACACTCCTCCGTCACCATGGGATTCACTTTCACTGCTATGCCGATGATACACAACTTTACCTCTCCACCAAACCCATTGCTGCTTTCCCTCCCTCCCCCCTCACTTCATGTCTGGATGACATCCAGAGATGGATGAGCAGGAACTTTCTAAAACTCAACGGCAATAAAACTGAAATTCTCCTCATCGGCACCAAATCCATCCTCACCAAATTTCAACAGACCCCAGCCACCCCCATCACCATAGACGGATTCCCTATACCCTTCTCTCCCCAAGTCAAGAGCCTCGGCGTCACCCTGGACAGCACCCTCTCCTTCGCCCCTCACATTCAAAACATCACCCGGTCTGCTTTCTTCCACCTCCGCAATATTTCCAGACTCCGCCCCTCACTGTCCCAACCCAGTACAGAAATTTTGGTCCACTCATTTGTCACTTCCCGCCTAGACTACTGCAACGCCCTCCTCTCTGGACTCCCCACCAAGCTCATCAATAGACTCCAAATTGTCCAGAACTCTGCCGCCCGGATCATCACCCGCACACGAACTCAGGACCACATCACTCCCATCCTCATCCAACTTCACTGGCTCCCTGTCTCCTACCGTATACAGTTCAAAGTCCTTCTCCTCACCTACAAAGCTCTCCACAACCTATCCCCCACTTACCTCTCTGACCTCCTCCATGAACATACTCCCTCCCGCTCCCTCCGTTCATCTTCTGCTGGACTATTAACCACCCCCACCTCTCGCCTCAGTACAATGGGTGCCAGATCATTCAGTTGCATGGCACCCAGGCTCTGGAATTCCCTCCCCCCTTACATAAAACAGACAGACACAATCTCATCATTCAAATCACTACTCAAAACCCACCTGTTTAAACAAGCATTCAATCTTTAGCCACTGGTTTTTATTTATTCTATTTCTTTTCTGCACTTTTTTGTAATGACTGTTTTTTAATAATAATGTGATTTTATTCCTTGTATGGCGACCTTGGGTGTCTTGAAAGGCGCCTTGAAATTAAATGTATTATTATTATTATTATTATTATTATTATTATTATTATTATGAGTTCAAGAGAGAGACCCCGATGATACTTGGTATG
>JAODXP020000028.1:26049493-26080449 GCA_027497455.2 Sardinella longiceps | reverse complement strand
CACAGAGTTCAGACACCAGTGATGGAGTCACACTGACTGTGGCAGGTAGAAACTTTTATTTTTGTTGTCTTATTTAGGTGTCTCATTTAGGTTCCAAGACTGTGCTTATTGGCACATTTTTATTGTGAACATTTTTGGTGTTAATTCTACATGCCACACAGCTACAGTTGGTCTGACAGAGCTGGCATGATCAACTTTATCATGACTCTTTATCATGACTATTTATGAAGGTGCAGTCATTCATTGTTGTGTACATCTAATTTGTGTATTTCTGTTTCTTCCTCCCAGAAAGACCCAAAGCCACTCTGACCTTCGACCCCAGTTGGACTCCAGTGTTCAGAAGAGAAAGCATCACTCTCACCTGCAGCATACAGGGAGAGTCCCCATCAGGCTGGAGATACAGCTGGTATAGAGGAGGGAAGCAGGTTTACCCACAGACAGGCTGGAGTGATGGGAATGAATACAGACTTCAGTCTGTGCAGGAGAACCAGAGTGGAGGCTACAGGTGCAGAGGAAGCAGAAAAAAAGATTCAAAGACGTCTAATGATAGTGATGATGTGACTCTGACTGTTTCAAGTTCGTACATTGCCCATTTATTTTGTTTCTTGCATTTGTTCATGATGTCAAGTATTCTGTTTTCTGTCCAGAACTAAATTGATATTGGTTCATTTGGTATATTTGGCATATAAAGTATGTTGAGCAGTGTGATGTGTTTACAGAGAGACCCAAGGCTGTAGTGAACCTGACTCCTGCCAGTAGAGACATATTCAGAGGAGACTCTGTTACCCTCAGGTGTGAAATACCAGAGGGGAGAAACACTGACTGGGACTACAGCTGGTATTTAAGCAGCCGTCCAGTCACTCCTGTAGTCTCCAGTCAGGAGTACAGAATCAGATCTGCTGGTTATCATCACTCTGGTAGCTACACCTGCAGAGGAACACAGAGAGGAACCACACAGAGTTCAGACACCAGTGATGGAGTCACACTGACTGTGGCAGGTAAACTTTGATTTTAAATGTCTTATTTTTGTCTCTTATGTTTGTGTGCTGTGCTGATTGTTACATTTCAGTGTGTCCATTTTTGGTATTAGTACTACAAATAGTAACTTGCGGTGGTCTGTGAGTGCTGGCATGATCAAAATCAGTTGTTGATGAAAGTACAGCTAGGCCCTTCAATGTTGACAAGTAGATTGAGACCTTGGCTATTTCAGGGGAGGATTGTCTCTTAGGTAGTGTGTTTTCTGTTTTGTCTGCTGTGTAAAGATGAAATGTAAAGGTGAAATGATCGCCATCTCTTCTGGTAGTTGTTGTAGTCTCACCTCTAGGGAATCTGAGAATCTGTAATTGTTTACGATCATACCTCTATCTTTTACATGCATGTATCTTTCATGTAATCATGCATATATATTTTCTGCATTATGTGCAGTAGTGCATACTCAGGTAACACTGCGTCTCAATGTCTGTCAGTGACTCTGTTTCCTCCTCTACAGGCTCAAAACCCAAACTCGCACTAAGTCCAGGCCACCAGCTCCTTACAGGAGACTCAGTGACTCTGAGATGTGAGTTGGGTGTTTCCTCTGGTTTGGTGTTCTACTGGTACAGAGACACACAGACCTCTGATCCTGTGGCTCAGACTGATGGAAACTCCTTCAGCATCAGTTCTGTTAAAGTCTCTGATGGAGGACAGTACTGGTGCAGAGCACAGAGAAGAAACACCAGTTTTTCCTCAAAGTATAGTGATGCTGCTGAGATAAAGATTACAGGTTAGTTTATGTCACATGCAATGACCAAAAAACATTCAGTGATCATAAAATCTGTTTTGAGCATATTTTATATTATTATTTACAGAGTATTTCTCTGGTGAATATTTTGAAATGATTAGACATGTACAGAGTTTTTATGTCAGTATCAATTCAATATTTTCACAATTCAGTGGTGACCTATCAAAGTTGAGCAATCGTTTTTTGACAGTAAGACCCAATGCCATCATCACATTAAAATCAAACTGGACCAAGTTCTTCAGTGGGGAGCAGGTCTCTCTCAGATGTGACATAACGAGTGGACAGAGCAGAGACTGGAAGTACCGTTGGTTTAGAGATGGACAGACAGTCTATAGCTGGCCATATCAGCCTGTAAAGGGATATGAAATCAATCCATAAGAGGGTGGTAGCTACACTTGTAAAGGACAAAGGTGGAAACGTGATAAAAAAGAATCACGAGAGAGTGATTCTGTTGTTATTACCATTTCCTCCAGTAAGAACTGTATGTCTATTCTCATGTTCTCATACTACTTCTTGTAATCTAACAAATGCATTATGTGAATATGTTGCATTCATATTCTACTACTCAGTTTATGTAATATGCTATCATATAGTATGATATGTCATCTGAGTGCCTGTGAAAGTTGTTCTGCATGTTAAAACTTTCTCCTCCTCTAAAACAGAGAAAGCTCAGGCAGTTATGAGTCCCCTTCCACTGCCGTGGCTGACTGAAGGAGACTCAGTTACACTCAGCTGTGGGGTTAAAGACTCTAATAAAGGCTGGAGATTCCACTGGTACAAGACTGCCCCCTACAGGGCTGGTGTGCTACAAGTGAGCACAGGGACAGATAGGATATTCTGTAGAGCTGCTCCCAGACAGCATGAGAGGATCTGGAGGCTCCTACACTCTCAGCCCTGCTGCTCTTAGACACTCAGGGGTTTATGTGTGCAGAGCAGAGAGAGGAGAGCCAGCCTATCACACACAGTTCAGCCAACCTCAACCTCTCTGGGTCACAGGTGAGATACAGACTCATCATCAGTGTTCACTTGTTCAAAACCATTTTGCTGGAGCAGGGTGTCTCTAGCAATTCCTATTGTAAGCTCACTAATCACTCTGTCCATGTCAGGTGTGTCTCCGGAAGCTTCTGTGATCCTCCATTCTAACTGGTCCCAGATCTTCACATCTGAGTCTCTCTCCCTGAGCTGTGGGGTTCAGGGCAACTCTACTGGATGGAGACTGAGGTGGTTCACAGGCAGAGGAGGGGAATCAAAGTGTCCCACTGACTGGAAATCAGAAACAGGACACACCTGCAGCATCAGATCAGCATCTCCATCAGACAGTGGAGTTTACTGGTGTCAGTCTGAGTCTGGAGAACAGAGTAATCCTGTCAATATCACAGTGAATGGTGACTGTAATCCAATATGAATTCATATGTCAATTGGATCTATTGTTTCTATTTCATATCATAAGGTTGATTGATTGCAGGTGTCTTAATGACTAAATTAATAACCTGAGGTCATGTGTGTAGTTGGTGATGAGATCCTGGAGAGTCCTGTCCATCCTGTGACTGAGGGAGATCCTCTGACTCTGCGCTGTAGATATCGCTGACCAGCCATCAAACATCAGTGCTGACTTCTATAAAGATGGGGCACTCCTCCAGACCTCCACCACAGGAGAGATGACCATCCCTGCAGTCTCAAAGTCACATGAAGGCCTCTATAAGTGCAGGAACACAGAGACAGGAGAGTCACCACAGAGTTGGATCACAGTTAAAGGTTGAGCCTTTTAATAATTCTATACTTTTTATGTAGAGCAACACTTTGTAGTTTTAGGGCAAAGAACTAGAGAGCTACCTAAAAATAAATAAAGCACACAGCACCTTCCAACATTCATATTGACACTGCAAAAGGATTCTAATAGCTGTTAAAATATCAATACATGTACACTGTACAGTAATGTCATGCTGTAACCAAGTCTTCTTTTATTTTGTGGTGATTCTACCCTCCCCCCAAACTACACCATGCATATCTTGAAATAGTGGGAGTTTTACTTATGTTCATCTATACTTTATATGACTACATGCCATCCAAATTAATTTAGAGATGGTAGCCAAATTAATCTGATGACAAGGATACAAATACTGATAAAAGTTATCATGTTGCTTTAAAATGTCAGTGGTATTTGATGTTTTGGGTGACAGACATTTTGTATTTTGTTCACTAAGTCTCAGATTCTGGCTCCTTTAAGTTGGTGGTAGCAGAGGGTGTGAGGATTGGAATACTTTCTGCCTTACTACTTGCTGCTTTACTGGCCTTACTTTATCACTCACGGAAAGCCAAAGGTAAGACAAAGTTAACTTTAAGCACAAATTGCTTAAGTGGAACACATTGTTTCATTTGACAAAAAGAAACAAATTGCTGTAGTTTAAGAGAAAGTGTCGATTCTGTGTTTCTTCAGAGTCAGACTCCAGTTTCAGTGACACCCCACCTGAGTTATTTATTTATTTATTTATTTATTTAATTAATTACATTTCCTTCCACTAAAAGCATCAGTCAGTATCAGCATGCAGTATTCACCTGTACATCTTCCTGTAAATGTCTTTGTAACCAGAGCCCAGCAGCAGCAGCAGCAGCAGCAACATCAGCAGCAGAGAACCAATCAGAGTTCAGACCAGGACTGGATGACCAATCAGATTGCCGGAACAGAGGGGGCTCAGTCAGAGTACATGCCTTTGCAGAAGAGTAAGACTGACACTTTCACTGTGTATGATGTAGCCTATTAATTTTGCATAACTTTCTTACCTGCTTCACAAGTTTGCCCTGCTATCAGTGTTCCATGTGAATAGAAAATCTTAACTGGTGATGTGGTTACTGAAGGCATACCAAACAAGTGGAAAAGGGAAAAAAAATAATTTGCACACTGGCATTGAATGACTACATTTTAAATAGAAAAGGACAACAACATTGTCTGAAGAAGATTGTAAGATTGAAAGCCTGCTGTCCTTTTTCTATTGGGAGATTGTGAGTTTGCCTCATATTCTGGTCATACAAAAGACATTATAAAAATTTTAACTATTGTCACTAGGATAGTTACAGTAACACATGGGACTACCAGAGTTTTAACCCCCTACTGTAGTCATACTGCCAATGGCAATGTGGCCTATAGGGTTACAGAAATGGAGGTTGGGACCCCCTGAGTTATCCAGTGAGTGGGAAGGATGTAACTTTAACTTAATTGCTTGGTATGCCTCTAACTAAAAGTAAAATATATGACGTTATTAATATTAACATTTTAAATTGGAAATAAAAAATAATTACAGCTTTTATTCACTCTCGGTCCTCTAGATATGCCACTGCCAAGAGGTGAGCATATTTCATATGTTGAAATAATCAACAAATAAACTGTGTACATGTGTATTCTTATGGCAAAATCTTCTTCTGAAACAGCTGCTACAGATGGCTGCGAAATACAGTCAACCCAAGATTCTCAACAAAGTAAGTTAACTACAGTATAGATAGGACCACAAAATTAAAATGAGATGTCATCTTTTCTTCATGGCACATTTATAGATAAAAAGGTGACTCCTTTCTTTAGACTATGAGCATTGTCTTCTTTTCTAGGTGATGAAGAGGGATATGATGACGTGGTTGCCTCTGCACGTGACTGTGATGTAAGAGCATGCCACTGACCTGAGCCAAAATCATACAGTATCTGAAAATTGGGTGATGGATGATAATGTACTGCATCTGTGTAGGAATGGTGAAAGCCATGTTATTAAGCTACATTATCACATGAGTAAGAATAGCACTCCTCTGAGGCTTTGTGAAAATCACTATGACTGTGACTGTTTCAGCTGTAGGCATAGAGTTTGAATCCCATAGGGGCTGTAAATAAATCCTTATTCCTCCTAGCAGAAAATTAATTATAATTTTCCTTTTTAGTTTTTAAGTACCTGTTTTGAAGATTTCAAAAGAGATTTGCCATTTAAGCCCATACTGTACCTTTGAACCTGTAAATAATTCAAAGGAATGAGATTTCTTGACAAATAAGAGCATTTGTACTGTAAATGCCTGGTCATTGGACAATGGGTACACAACTGATGCACATTCATACACATTTTTGTAAACGGTTTTTATGTATTTATTTATTTATTTTAACTGTACAGTATTTATTTAAATATGTAATTTCACAATTTCTTAAACCTAATAAAAACTTTTTAAAACCATGATGTAAAGAGCAGCCTTCTATAAAGATATTCTTTTTTTGTATGTCAGGGTAGCAGGGTAGTACAGTATTGGTTTTTGGTGAAATATGTGGTTCCAGGATTGTTCACTGAACTCTCCCAGAATATAGCCAATATAGGATAACTGTAAAAATAATAATAATAATAATAATAATAATAATAATATCACGGTTACTATGATGCAAATGCAGATCACCTACATGACATTCACTATTCCATCACAATCATGTGTTTACCTGCCACAAATACAGTTCCAGACATAGACATATGCTAATGTTTTTATCCCTATATGTTTGGTAAAGACTCAACTGTCTCTTCAGACTCTCAGTGCATAGGCCAATGTTATTCAAAGTTTTTGTAATGTTTTGTGTCAGGTGGGAAAGAAGCTGGAGTGAACAGAGTGAACATTTTGGAAAGGTTCTGTTCAGATGATTTCATCTCAGGTTCATCATTCTCAATTCTTATTATTATTTGAAAAGTTCATCTCATTTGGATCAGATGGCATGTTTCCACTCATTCCCCTGCATGCAAATACACCTATGCATCCTCCTTCTCAACATGCAACCACCCTATAGTGACATGTTTTTATATCACCCATTACAAATGTAGAACACATTTAGAGAGGTCTGGCATGGTCAGTCCTTAGACCACCACCACTAGCTGTTTGTACCATATTTAGATGTGGAGAGAACAGGCCTGCGTGAGAGATGAACTGGCTTGCATGAGAAACATCTAAAATGTGTTCACCACAGATGCTTAACCCATAACCACCACACACCAGCACCAAGGCAGAAGGAGAAGTTTAGTCAGAGAACAAAGTTTCAGGTCTATTTACAGCGAGAGGCAAAAGAGCCCTTTGGGGTAGCTGTCCTTGGTGTCCTTGTCCTTGGTGTCCTTGGTATTGGGTGTCTTTTCAAGCAGATCAGTGTTTCACAAATTATCACAATGCCTAACTATCCCACTATTGTATTTATATGACTCCTCACAGACCAGTGTATTTCATATGGATAATTGCTGTTTGGAAACCAAAGAGGCACTGGCCTAAAATGGACGTTATAATGTAAGTTAAACGTGTAACACTTTAGATCACAGAAGGGGTATGTCATGAGCAAGTCAAATATGTTCACACCAGTGTCACCCACAACTTTTTTCAATGTCATGCGATCTTTGGCTGACCACAGTTTAGAAGGCTAAACACAAACACGCATGCATGCATGCGCACACCAACACACACACACACACACACACACACACACACACACACACACACACACACACACACACACACACACACACACATTTATTTATGTCTGTACATGAGAGGAGAGGAGGCATTGTGGTTTTCATCTGGTTTCCATGGTGGGCTCTGAGCTGTATAAACGAGGCGCAACCATTCCAACACTGTTGCAATAGAGATACATTTTGCAGGACTACTATAATAGTGATGGTAATTAAACAATATCGCATGTCCTCAAACAAAGAAACCACAATCATGGATCAAGCCAAATCATTCATACGTTATTAAAACTGCAGATTCTCTTATGCAATAGCTAGTGTGAATGTATGTGTGTGTTGTATTGTTTTTGTGTTGTATTGTCTTTGTTATATATGTACTGTGGACCCCCTCAAAACCCCCTCAGATGTAAAGGGAAATTAAAAGCCTACACCCTAGTTACCAGTAAGAAAAAAAGAGTCTGCTATTCAATCCAGAAGAGAGGCTAGAGACCATCTCACTGGCACATGTTCAGAATATCACAGAATACGGCTGAATCATTCCCTTATTTGGACAAAACACAGGCCTGGAACAACTGCAGATGCACGGACCAAGTAAAGTGTCAGAAACGTCATATCAGAATATAGACATTAAAATGCAGAACTAAGAAATCGCCTAATGTTAGCAGAGGTGAGGGGACAATTCGACTTAGACTGTCACAACGACAACGAGACAAACCCTGATTGGCCCAGAAGTGAGCTATAGAGCAAATGCTTAATTCTCATTGGAAGCATGAGCTAACCGAGAAAAATGAGATTTAAGGCCATTTAGCAAAGATAAACACCTTGGAGCACTGTTCCTCCTTTGGATTTCTGTGCAATCTCCCACCAGTTTTTGGTTGGGCCATCCCTCTCACTGCTTGGTTCATTGACAGTAAGTAACTATTGTCGGGTTGATGTAACATTGTGGATTGGGTGAATAAAATCTCGCTTCAATAGCATCTTCTTGTCAAGCTCATCTTTCTGGATCGGACTAATTTAGAGTGTAATTGAAATATGATTGGCAAACAGGGCAATACATTCAACTGCAACAACACCTCCCAAAAAGGCACATCTGAAGGACCTTAATGACTTTAAGCCTGTTGTCCTCACAATAGCAGAGTAATAGCCTCATGCATTATGAAATAGTGTGTTTTAAATGTCAGTAAAATATTTTATCTTTAAAAAAAGCATTTGTTAACTTTATTCTGTACTTGTTGTATTTAACTTTTTTTTTCTCTCAGCCATTTACAGACTTCAGCTTCAAGCATTGCTAAAGTAGGCCAGACTGTGGTTTGGTGCATGCTGGTCTGGTCAGGGCAAACTTGAAATAGAAAAAAAAGTTAAGCTATCCTCTTTGTAACCCAGCTGAAATAACGTATGTGTCCCATTAACACTAGAATGGCTGAACATATTACACTACTTTTGCCCCAGTATCTGTAGATATTATGAATTGTGCATTTACATCAGAAGTTCTTTGATGATCAAATAGACCTTTGCTTACCTTGATTACAAGTAGGATAGAAGTGAAAACCCAAGTCAGACGTAATAAGGGAAGAGACAAATGGAGTAGCATACAGTATATACTGTATATATATGTATATATGTAAAAAAAAAACACAGTATAGAAAAAAAAACACAGTATAGGCCACAGGAACTGAACAAACATTAATTGAGTCAACACAGCAGAAAGGCAAAAACATGTGGAACAAGGTATATGAATAGTGCAATAAAATGGTAAACCGGTGTTCAAAATTGTTGGAAAATACAACGTCAGGACGTAGAAATAGGTCAACAAGAGTAAAGTGCAAAACAAAAGCAGCCAGCAGCCACAAACAAAACACAGGACAGCCAGCAGGGGGCACATTAAGAGTCTGCAAGTGTGCTTTCCTCGCTCATTCATCTTTCTACATTTCCATTTATCAGTTGTCTTATCTATTAACAAACAATCACAACGGCAATCTAACAACAGGTGACTTCTGTGTATATACTATAGACTTACTGAAATGCACAAGGTGTATTTGTCAATATGATTTACATTTATACAAAGTGACTTACAAAAGCAGGCAATATATTTCAAATTATACGCTAAAACCAACCAACACACTGGGAAAATAAAGCTTAACCACAAAAGAAGAATGTCATGAAAAAAAGTTACTAGCATTTCTTGAAATTCACACTTACCTAATTAGTCCCCTGCAACTGTTTCCTCATTCACAGAAATACTGACCACTATAGGCCCCAGGATAAGCTACACTCTGTATGAACCCCAGGACAGAACATTGGGCATAAGATAAATAATACAATTATGTGACACACATTGTGCCATCCACATTCAAGTGTTCAAGGATCACAATCTGTATGCTTCAGCTTTTAAAAATCAGTCTACACCAACATATTTATATTAATTAATACTGTATGGAGGTCAGTATACAGATTTACAAATGTTTTGCAGAAGATTGTCAGAAGAAAGTTAGTTTAGGGTTTATGTTGTATTCTGCATGGGATGTGGCTGGGAGCTCTCCAAGGTGCTGAATCTACACCTGAGTCCATCAGGTTATGTAAGTGTTTTGTATAGTCCCAGTTTGCCCACTGCTGTGTGTACAGTCAAGTCCTTAGTTTAACACTATTTGCAGACCATGGAGCCAGGTGCCTATATATTCAAAAAATAACCACAAAACACACAGTGACCCAAAAAACAATCCCCATTTAATATTTTGTTTGTATAACTGGCCGGCAAATTACCAAAATATCTTTAGAAGTTGCTTTTCTTAATTATATTTAAGTATTTTTTATATTCACTATATCACCTCTTTTTCATAACTCACTTTCAACTGTCTTCTGTCCTGTTTGCTTGTGTGTGTATTTTTTGTGTAGTGTCTTTGTGCCTTGGTTACACCGTGCATGAAGAGGTGAGGCTTTGTGGTTTTGACCTGGTTTCCTCTGTAGGCTATAGGCTCTGTGTAGGACGCTGTCAGAAACCATTTCCTCTGTAGAGTAAATGTGAAGAGGTGTAGCCGCAGTGCATTCAAATGCTGTCTTAAACACTTGGCCATTAAAATACAGAATGATTATATTATGACAAATCTATTTTCATTTCAAACAATGAAAGCAAACACATTTTTACCGTCAAACTGCAGTGCAACTTTCTCTGACTTATTTACTATTCATCTCTTCTGATGCACTGCCCAGACATTATAAAGTGATGTTCATACAACAAGCTTGTTAATCTTCAAATGCACAGATCATATTAGCAAGGTGCTGAACAAACAACACTAACTGTACACCATAGACAAATTCACAAGAACCCTTCTATGGTCTTGTGGTTTTTAAAAAAACACAGCAGTTCTCGCATGGTCTCCACTCACTATTTCCTCATTCACAGAGGCATGCTTATGCACGTACATGCCTATCAGCACAAAATTATTTTGCCATTTTCAAGCATGCAAGCATTCTTGCTATATTTCTAATAGCGTAATGTTCAGAGATTCTGGAATACATATAGGCCTAGAAGAGGTAGGTCTACAGTAAAGAATCAAAATGAAGAAAAAAACTAAACTAAAGATCACTACAAGAATAATAATAAAAAACTTGACATCTATGATCAGGAACTGATTTGCATCTATGCATTTAATCAGAATTAGACCTTCCTCTTTTTAGCCTCAACCCCCACAGGACATTTTCCTTCCAGCAAGGCAGAAGTCTGAATCTATCTGCTGCTCTAATGACCTTTTCATAAGTTTGATGTTGATTGCCTCTGCCTCTGATGATTGAGCAGCTGCACACAAAATATGTATTTTTGACTATATGTTACCTACTTTAGTCTATACTGTATCCCTACTCTACATTATATAGTCTAAAGCAACCATCTCTGCTACCTCCTATATTATTTATTTTCATGGATATTTGTCTGTCTGTGGTATTGATGTTTACTTGTTCTTGCATCTATGGAAGAAAATTATTTTTTCAAGGATGATACTGTAGCTGACTGGCTTGTCAATGAAAAAATATGTTAGTGAACTTATTTGATGAACTATTACTGTATGTATTCAATCTAACGGTATAAAGAGATTATTTTGCTGTTTCTTTCTCAGACTCTGTTATGCTAGACTGTTCGCAGCTTTTCACCCAAACCTCAGAACCCCTCCTCCCCATGCTAACATACTCATACTTTCTCACACTCACTACCTCACTCCTCCCTCTCTCTTCAGCGCTACACTTCTCCTATATGCTCAGTGGTGGAGGTGAACTGTGTTCTGTGAGTCTCTTGTGACACATTCAAAGGTCTCTAACGGCATGGGACTATCTCTTATGGGCCTGCTGCTCTGTGAGTAATACCTGTAATGTGTGTTCTGGAAGATGCATGCTTATAACTTGTTTGTGTGTGCTCGAGGATGCAAACTATTATAAAATAAGGTACATAATTTGCATTCTCTAATAATTAGGGTTTTACATAAAACTTTGACAGCATTTCTGTTCATGTAGATCTTCATGTGTGTTAGCTGTAACTGTTGTAATTTGAACATTATGGAGCTAATTGTGTTGTGCATGTATTTGTATGCATATTGGTGAGGATTTGATTTGTGCTGGTTGCTTCTCTGCTCTGCTCTGTCTCTTTCCCTCTGCTGTAGTGTTGAGCTTGTTTTTCCCCTCAGGACAAAGTGCAGGTGAGATATGTATTTTCTTTTTTAGATGACACAATAATAAAGAAATAATAGTTAATGAGGATAACAAACTATGGTTTCTGTTAATGAGGATGACAAATCTCTGGTTTGTTTCACCTTGCTTTGACAGCCTTCCCTTGCTGTTGTCAAAGTCAAAGATGATGAACAGAATTATTGGTAACACTTTCTATGAACCCAGTATTGATAGAGCATTATATACAGTATGCATTCAGAAAGGGTTATAAGGCATTCATAAAGGCAAATAACTACTGACATTATAATTCATAACTGCTTATATGTACTCATGACTGTACTCATAAAGCATTATAAAGTTATCTCATAAGCCTTTAAAACCTGAAGTGTCACAAAGCAAAAATTATAAAGCTTCAATTTGATAATTGTCGTTTTACATGTCCGACTGCTCATGCCGCATAATGATGAGTTACAAGTGCTCAATGCTTACCCTATGTAAAGTAAGATGAGCACATAATTACTCATGAAAATGAATAAGGCACCACTGCAGACACTAAGTAAAGTGGTATATTTCCCTAGTATCAAAATGTCAAAGAAGGCTATAATGTTTTTTGACACTTCCAGTTCTAAAGGCTTATATGATCATTTATTCATTAAAGCTTATATGATCATTCATTTATAATGCTCTATGAATACTGAGTTCATAGAAAGTGTTACCGAATTATTTTCTGTCATGTTGGTAGCTCTCATGGCAAATAGGCTGTTGTGCGCCTCTTCAGTTCGCTTAGACCTTTCATTTCATGCGAGGGAATAATTAGTTTCATTTTCCATGTTGTAAATAAATGGCATCTTTGTCAAACTGTTGCCTATGCCTATGCATGTCACACCACCTACCCTACTGAAAAGTAAAGAATAAGTACCGTGGAATTACCTAAATACTCCAAAACTACTTGTAACTATACCCTAATATTGGATGTGTGGGCTGTAAAATAAAGTGCATGCATGTTGATCCAACCCTGACTTTCCTATACGCTTCCAAATCCCCACACTTATTTTGTAATCATGGCAATATTACACATTAAGTTCTGTTTTGTTACGTTGTTCTTACTTGTACTAACCCAGTACTTCACGGGCTGCAAAATAAAGCGCTATAAAGTGTGACCATTTATTTACTTGGTTCTCGGATTCACCCCTCCAAAAAAATGTGAAATGATAAAAAATAAAAACAAAGTCGATCTCCCACCAAGAGCAAATCATTGCAGGAGGTGTTTCAAAACACTGACTTCAACTCAAGACGGCAAATTGAGATAATGTGTAAAAAGATAAAATTTGCCCATTTCATTTTAGATTTGTATGTTAAAGAGAAGATTGATGCCAGTGGAGGGGAATCCGAGAAAGCCAGTATGTGATGGAGACATAGTACTACATAATTAGCCTGACAGGCCATCTCTGTACATAAGATTCCTGTAGTGGCCAAATGAATTTGCTGCCGCTAGGGGGGGGGGGGGGGGGGTCTAGATTTCTAGGCTACTACATAATACTACTGTTCATAATACTACTGTTCATCCGTATTCATGGTCTGGAGGTTCTTTAACCTGGGAGAAAGTTTGTTATATGGGCTCTTGGTCAGACCAAAGTCTCGTAGAGCTTTGAAAGTCGATGGCAATCAGGCTAGTGGCATAGTGAGGAACCTTAAAAAGTGCTTTGACTATCGTTTAATCTTTATAGTGTACTAAGTTGCATTATCAGATTCTTTTTAATGATTACTTCCAATCAAGTGTGCATGGCCGCCTGTTAATGAGTCTTATGCATCATTCATCTATGCCAATGACCCCCTATATGTGTTCCAATTGGATCACATCAAGTTAACATAACTAAAAGACACCATGAGTAGAACTAATTGAAGCATTCTACAGCTTGATTTTTTCTCATTTCCACTTAATATTCACATTGCCATTAATCAGGGCCTCCAAAAGCTGTTCTAGTGCTGGATCCTGACCATACACAGTTCTACGCTGGGGAGTCTATCACTCTCAGATGCAGCATAGAAGGACAGCAGGAGATCTCAGGGTGGTGGTACAACTGGCATAGAGGCGATCAAAAGGTTCACCCAACAGAACCTTGGAGTAAAAGTAATGAATACACAATACAGGCTTTGGACTGGTCCCATAAAGGTGACTATACCTGCACCGGAGGTGAAGCCAGCTCGCAGTTCAAGAGTGAGACTAAAACAGTGATCATATCTGGTAAGTTGGCATCACAAAGTTCTGTATCTAAAATAATGGTGCAGCATGGCACAGTATGTAAACTGTGTCTAAAAGGTGGAATAGGATAATGAAAAGATGTCCACTTAGTTTTTATTCTGTTACTAGACTGTTATAGCTCTGTACATGGCTATTGGTGTGTCTGGGAAGGTTCCCTTTTGTCCAAGAGGAAAAAAAGGGCATTATGTAAGATAATTCACTGAATTAATTGATTGTCATACTGAGTCTGTAATTTGTGGTACTTGTTTTACTCATTCTTTGCTTCCTTAGCTCTGTCCACAGCCAGATTTACAGTACAATGCTGTGTTGGAGAAACAGTCACTCTGTCATGTGAAATAGAGTGTGAAAGATGGACATAGGCTATAAATGGTTTAAAGACTTAGACAGAAAATCTTCTTCTGCAATTTGATACCAATGCAGAGTACACAAGACGTCAACAGTCTATGTGTGTGTACGTGTAGGACTGTGATTAATTGTTTGCAATTGGGGTGTGGGGGGGTTTACAGTAAAAAGTGCTCCTGGAAAACATCATGGACTCTACCTTTAACAAACTATATGACATGGATGTAGTTATGCAATAATTGTTGTTATCAGCGACACTGATTTTTGTCAGTTTCTCACTGTTTTTTGTCAGTTTCTCATTTAATTTATGAAATAGTCTCTGAATTATAATCATGTATCCTTTCTAAATCGTGATAAAGATAGAACCATGTGCATCACATCCTGCAAGATAATTTGTGACATCAACAATATGTGTGTGTACTGTATGTGTAGGACTGTGTAAGCAATATTTGTAGTATTTGTAACAGTAAAAATAAGAGTTTATGTCTGCCTCCCATTTCTCATTTTTTTCTCCATGTGTTCCTCTCCAGCCCTGCCTTTGGCTGCAGTGACTGTAGAGCCCCAGAGTCCTGTGTTCACTGGAGAGAGAGTCACTCTGAAGTGTGTGATAGAGTCTCACAGTGGCTGGACATATAAGTGGTATAAAGGGTCCAGCAGAACCCCAGTGTCTGAGAGAAACATCTTCACCATCAGAGGAGCTGCTGAGTCTGATAAGGGCCAGTACTGGTGTCAGGGGGAGAGGAGAGACAGACCTACAACATCACAACCTAGCAGCAGAATAACTCTTGAAGTCAAAGGTACCATAGACAAACAATGGGGAATTACTAATTTTTGAGTTAAGACAGTAATAGCGCCAGCTTTAAAGAAATCCACAGTAAATAAGTTTGCACAGCATATTCTGAATAATTTGAATATTCTGGTTGCCCCTATCCCTTGCACCATGGATCTTTACCCCTGTCTGCATTTTTCCATACCCTTGTAACAAGTTACAGCATAATGTTACTGTAATGGAACCACATTTTGTGATTGAAATCTTTCTTGTGGTAATGTATATAAATATGCATATATATTTACCAATAGGCCATATTCATATGCCTTAAGTCTGTGTGCTTAGGTGTATGTTTGATGCTTTAATGCTACTGACTCCTAAAGTTTCTTTCAGGCTAAAATAAAATAAATCTATAGCTTTATCTCTATCTATTTTACATTGTAAATGTGACTTGTTTCATACTTGTTCAGGTGCATTGTTAAGGCGGTTGCACACAGCTCCAACAGCATTGTGGAGCAATTTTGAATCTGAGTATTTTCATTCAAATCCATACATCGCAGTTCTGCGCTGGTGTGCGGGGTTGTATTGAAAAGAATGAAATGGAATGTTGTAAGCGCAGAGATTTGGTCAACTACCTTTTTTATTTCCCAGAGAGACCCAAAGCTGTATTAACCCTGAGTCCCAGTTGGACTCCAGTGTTCAGTGGAGAGAGCATCATTCTCACCTGCAGCATACAGGGAGAGTCCCCACCAGACTGCAGATACAGCTGGTATAGAGGAGAGCAGCAGGTTTACCCACAGTCAGGCTGGAGTGATGAGAAAGAATACAGACTTCAGTTTGTGCAGGAGAACCAGAGTGGAGACTACAGCTGCAGAGGAAGGAGAAGAAAAGATTCAAAGACCTCTCAAAAGAGTGATAATAGAAATTTGACTGTGTCTAGTAGGTGGATTCTCTCTCTCTCTCTCTCTCTCTCTCTCTCTCTCTCTCTCTCTCTCTCTCGCTTTCTTTCTCTCTCTGTCTTTCTCTCATTCTTTCACTCTCTCTATCCAGTGTTTATCCAGCTATCATATCTACTACTGTAATGTGTTTACAGAGAGGCCCAAAGCTGCAGTGTTTCTGACTCCAGCCAGTAGAGACATATTCAGAGGAGAGTCAGTTACCCTCAGGTGTGACATACCAGTGGGGGGAAACATTGACTGGAACTACGCATGGTATTTAAATAACAAACATTTAGTCTTCAGACAGGAATACAGAATCACATCTGCTGCTGATGAGCACTCTGGTGACTATACCTGCATAGGACAGGTTAAGAACACCAATGAGTGGTCAGTCGTAAGTGATGTGGTCACCCTGAAAGTGTCAGGTAGATGTTTTTTTATTATTACAAAGTTTTTTAATGTGATTTACCCACTGATATGGCATCATCATGAGATTGCCCAACCCTGCACTATTATAAGTTGTTCATGATTTTCTTTCTTTCTTATCCCAGTGAGACCAAAAGCTGTATTAACCCTGAGTCCCAGCTGGACTCCAGTGTTCAGTGGAGAGAGCATCACTCTCACCTGCAGCATACAGGGAGAGTCCCCATCAGACTGGAGATACAGCTGGTATAGAGGAGAGCAGCAGGTTTATCCACAGACAGGCTGGAGTGATGGGAATGAATACAGACTTCAGTCTGTGCAGGAGAACCAGAGTGGAGACTACAGCTGTGAAGGAAGCAGAAGAAAAGATTCAAAGCACTCTGAGAAGAGTGATCATGTAACTCTGACTGTCTCAAGTAGGTGGCTTCACCAATCTCTCTCTCTCTCTCTCTCGTGCGCTTTTTCTTCGTCTGATGTTCTCCCTCTCTGTCCAGCTGTTGCAGCAATCATGTCTGTGATGTGTTTACAGAGAAACCCAAAGCTACAATGACCCTCACTTCAGCCAGTAGAGGCATATTCAGAGGAGACTCTGTTACACTCAGGTGTGAGATATCAGAGAGGAGAAACATTGAATGGGTCTACAACTGGTATTTAAACAGAAACCCAGTCACTCCTGAAGTCTCCCATCAGGAATACAAAATTAGTTCTGCTGGTGATGTCCACTCTGGTAGTTACACCTGCAGAGGAACACAGAGAGGAACCACACAGAGTTCAGACACCAGTGATGGAGTCACACTGACTGTGTCAGGTAGAATCTTTTATTTTTTGTCTCTTATTATTGACATTTATTGTGGCCATTTTTGGTGTTAATACTACATAACACACAGTTACTTGCAGTGATCTGAGAGTGCTGACATGATCAAAATGACTGCTGATAAATGTACAACTATTTATTGTTAGTGTAGACCTACTTTGTTTATTTCTGTTTCTTCTTCCCAGAGAGACCCAAAGCCACTCTGACCTTTGACCCCAGCTGGACTCCAGTGTTCAGTGGAGAGAGCATCACTCTCACCTGCAGCATACAGGGAGAGTCCCCATCAGACTGGAGATACAGCTGGTATAGAGGAGGGAAGCAGGTTTACCCACAGACAGGCTGGAGTGATGGGAATGAATACAGACTTCAGTCTCTGCAGGAGAACCAGAGTGGAGACTACAGTTGTGAAGGAAGGAGAAAAAAAGATTCAAAGACCTCTTATAGGAGTGATGGTGTGACTCTGACTGTTTCAGGTGAGGATTGTCTCTTAAGTACAGTAGTGTGTTTTCTGTTTTGTCTGCTCTGCAATGATGCCTGTTTCATGCCAGAAGGTTGATGGTAATGGAAATGTTACTATTTTTTTAGAAGTCACCCTCTCCTCTGGTATCCTTGACATTACAATATAGTGGGGTAGACATTGTAGTTTCACCCATAAAGAATCTGTAGTTTTGCCAAAATCACATAGATACAAAAAAGCATGTATCTATGTGATTTCGTACTGGCTCACAAACAATGTGTATTCAACATGACATTGCTGTTTAGTATATTGCACTGATCTCACTGTTTACTCTCACAGCCCTACCTGCAGCTACACTGACTGTAACACCTCAGAGTCCTGTGTTCACTGGAGAGACAGTCACTCTGAAGTGTGAGATTAAGTCTTACAGGGCCTGGACATATAAGTGGTATAAAGACAGCAGTTACAATGTTGTCTCTGAGGGAGACACATTTACTCTAAGGAATGTTTCAGAATCTCATGGTGGCAAGTACAGGTGTGAAGGGGAGAGGAGTGGAAGACCCACATCATCAGAAAGCAGCAGCATGACAACCATAGAAGTGAAAGGTAGACCATGTGCAATTGCTGCCGTATACGTCTCTCTCTCTCTCTCTCTCTCTCTCTCTCTCTCTCTCTCTCTCTCTCTCTCTCTCTCTCTCTCTCTCTCTCTCTCTCTCTCTCTCTCTCTATGCAGTCCATACTCCAGGTCTCACCATGTTTAGATGTCTAACAGTGACTCTGTTTCATCCTCTTCAGACTCCAAACCCAAACTCACACTAAGTCCAGTCTACCAGCTCCTCACAGGAGACTCAGTGACTCTGAGATGTGAGTTGGGTGTTTCCTCTGGTTTGGTGTTCTACTGGTACAGAGACACACAGACCTCTGATCCTGTGGCTCAGACTGATGGAAACTCCCACAGCATCAGTTCTGTCAAAGTCTCTGATGGAGGACAGTACTGGTGCAGAGCTCAGAGAAGAAAACCACACTTTTACACACAGTATAGTGATGCAGCTGAGATGAAGATTACAGGTTAGTTTACTTTGAATGCAATGACCAAAAAACACAGTGATCATAAAATCTGTGTTTTGAGTATATCACTATTTTATATCATAACGTGTGTTAGAGAATGTCTATGATGAATGTTTTGAAATGATTATACAGTACATGTACAGAGTTTTTATGTCAGTATCAAAATTTTTCCACAATTCAGTGGTGACCTATTTAAAGTTGAACAATCAATCTTTGACAGAAAGACAAAATGCTATCATTACATTAAAATCAAACTGGACCAAGTTCTTCAGTGGGGAGCAGGTCTCTCTCAGATGTGACATAATGAGTGGGGAGAGCACAGACTGGGAGTACAGATGGTTTAGAAATGGACAGACAGTCTATAGCCAGACATATGTAGTACAGCGGTTAAGCCCTCAAATTCAGGGGAATTGTGCACTTTTTGAAAGAAACATGAAACTTCTACCATAGTTAGGTTACACCATGAGGTTTATTTTCAGATATGGAGGGAAGTCAGATTTGACCTCTGAGGCCCGGGAGAGGTCAAATCCAAGATGGCCGCCAGTAATAGCAGAACACTGAGATGGCTGAAAATCTAAAAATGGTATAAGAACAAATGAGACATGGATTCCTATGTTTAAGTGTGTGGTAAACTCAATTATGGCATTTCCATTACTGTAAAAGGTCAAGGTCATGACCTTTTGGTAAGGTCAATGTCATTTTTTACCATTTTCGCACAGATTGCTTAATTTATTTTCTCCATTTTCCCCACCCATAGGTTTGTGGCAAAGGCCATCATACCTTTTCTGAAAGCCAAGAATCTCAGCTTTCCAATGAGGTATGATGGCCATCTTAGAAGACTAGTTTTTTCGAGTTATCCCACATAATGTAAACTAAGGTCCAGAAAATGATGCTTATAAATCCAGCAGAACACTGAGAAAGCTGAAGATCTGAAAATGGTATAACAATCAATGAGACATGGATTCCTATGTTTTAGGGGGTGGCAAAACCAATTATGACACTGCCATTACTGTAAAAGGTCAAGGTCATGACCTTTTGGCAAGGTCAATGTCATTTTTTCACATTTTTGCACAGACTGCATAATTTATTTCCTCTATTTTACCCATTCATTGCTTTGTGGCAAAGGCAATCATACCTTTTCAGAAAGCCTGGAATCTCAGCTTTTCAATGATATTTCAATGCCATCTTAGAGGAGTAGCTGTTTTGAGTTATTACACACAATGTAAACTACTGTTGAGAAAATTAAGCATAGTAATCAAACAGAGCACTGAGATAGCTGATGGTGTGAGACATGGATTCCTATGTTTTAGAGTGTGAAATGTCATTACTATTGCTATTACAGTTGCCATTACAGTAAAAGGTCAAGGTAATGGCCTTTTTGGCATGGTCAATGACATTTTTTGACATAGACACAGATTGCACAATTCTTTTTCTCTATTTTCCCCGTCCATATTTTTGGGAAGAAAGATGTGTATATTCTTTAAAATCCCGGTATAGCACTTGTGTAATAGCTTAGTGGCGGGTCAGATTCTGGCTTTGTACATATTGCAGAGATTCAGCAGTGCCCTTATGATTCAGATATGGAATATGCTTCATGTTATTCAGTATTCACAGCTCACTGTGTATGATAAATAATATCTGTATACATGTTTGACAAATGTTTAAGTAGTCTTCATTCATGTCCAAATCACTAATCAAACTCCTCATCGTAATCCTTCCATCAGAGGAATAGGATTGTTCCTCATCAGCAAAATCATATGTCTTTCATGGCATAGGTCAGTGCAATGGGGAATTGTCATGCATTAGGGTCTGACAATGGATACAAGGATTTTTACCACAATACATGATGGCCTGTATCTAGACCACAGAGTTCTGTGCATCTTTCCATTGATATGCCTTCCCAGACCATCACTGACCCACCACCAAACGGTCATGCTGAATGATTTTGCTGGCAGAATAGCATTCTCCTTGTCTTCTCCATAATCTTTCATGTCAATCACAGGCACTTAGGATGAACCTGCTCTCATCTGTGGAAAGTACGGGCACCAATGCTCTCCCGGGCCTCAGAGGTCAAATCTGACTTCCCTCCATATCTGAAAATAAACTTCATGGTATAACCTAACTATGGTAGAAGTTTCATGTTTCTTTCAAAAAGTGCACAATTTTCATGGTTATCCGCTGTACTAATCAGCCTGTAAAGGGATATGAAATCAATCCAAAAAAGGGTGGTAGGTATACTTGTAAAGGACAAAGGAAACGTGATAAAAAAGAATCAGGAGAGAGTGATTCTGTTGCTATAACTATTTCTTCTGGTAAGCACTGTATGTCTATTCTCATGTTCTCATACTCTTACTTCTTGTAATTTGACAAATGCATTATGTGAATATGTTGCATTCACATTCTACTACTCAGTTTATGTAATATGCTATCATACAGTATGATATCATCTGAGTGCCTGTGAAAGTTGTTGTGCATGTTCCAACTTTCTCCTCATCTAAAACAGAGAAAGCCCAGGCAGTTCTGAGTTCCCTTCCACAGCCTTGGCTGACTGAAGGAGACTCAGTTACACTCAGCTGTGGGGTTAAAGGCTCCACTACAGGCTGGAGATTCCACTGGTACAAGACTGCCCCCTACAGGGCTGATTTGCTACAAGTGACTCATGGACAGACAAAATATTCTGTAGAGCTGCTCCCAGACAGCATGAGAGGATCTGGAGGCTCCTACACTCTCAGCCCTGCTGCTCTTAGACACTCAGGGGTTTATGTGTGCAGAGCAGAGAGAGGAGAGCCAGCCTATCACACACAGTTCAGCCAACCTCAGCCTCTCTGGATCACAGGTGAGAGACAGGATCATCATCAGTTTTCACTTGTTACTTGTTACCTGAACCATTTTGTGTGGAGCAGAGTGTCTCCAGTCTACCACCTTCTATTTCATGCTTGTGTGTTACTCTGTCCATCTCAGGTGTGCTTCCGGAAGCTTCTGTGATCCTCCATTCCAACTGGTCCCAGATATTCACATCTGAGTCT
This sequence comes from Sardinella longiceps, assembly GCA_027497455.2. Classification (NCBI taxonomy): domain Eukaryota; kingdom Metazoa; phylum Chordata; class Actinopteri; order Clupeiformes; family Clupeidae; genus Sardinella; species Sardinella longiceps. The sequence continues at coordinate 26,058,457 of JAODXP020000028.1, read as the reverse complement.
CTCTCCCTGAGCTGTGGGGTTCAGGGCAACTCTACTGGATGGAGACTGAGGTGGTTCACAGCCAGAGGAGGGGAATCAAAGTGTCCCACTGACTGGAGATCAGAAACAGGATCCACCTGCAGCATCAGATCAGCATCTCCATCAGACAGTGGAGTTTACTGGTGTCAGTCTGGAGAACAGAGTAATCCTGTCAACATCACAGTGCATGGTGAGTTTAATCCCATATGAATTCATAGTCAATTGGAGCCATTGTTTACTTGATATCAGAAAGTTAAGTGTATTCATGACTAAATGAATAACCTGAGCTCATGTGTGTAGCGGGTGATGTAATCCTGGAGAGTCCTGCCCATCCTGTGACTGAGGGAGATCCTCTGACTCTGCGCTGTAGATATCGTAGACAGCCATCAAACATCAGTGCTGACTTCTATAAAGATGGGACACTCCTCCAGACCTCCACCACAGGAGAGATGACCATCCCTGCAGTCTCAAAGTCACATGAAGGCCTCTATAAGTGCAGGAACCCAGAGAGAGGAGAGTCACCAGAGAGCTGGGTCACAGTTAAAGGTATGTGTAAGTTATAAAATGATTATGGGAATTTTATTGCACTGGACAGTAAGGGGAAATACATCTACAGAATAAATAGAATGCACTGGACTATGGCTTTTTTTAGGAAGAAGTTATTTACAGTACATAATATCTAGTCTTTTTTTAGTTACTGGAAGAAAAAAAGATGTTGATTCCATATTGTGTTCTCCATAGAGGAAAAGAAATACTCCATGAACAATAGAATGTGTGAACAGTTTTCCTCTCTAAACTTGTTCCATGATAAGTGAATATACATATTGCTTGCATGATGATAAAAAATATTTTTTCAGTAATATCCATGCATTTTTCCATTACCGAATTCAAATTTTCAGATTCTGGGTCCTCTGTACTGGGGGTAGCAGTGGGTGTGGTGTTCGGACTGCTTTTTGTCTTTGCTCTGGTTATTTTACTGGTCCTGCTGTATCGCTCCCGAAAAGCAAAAGGTAAGAAAACACTTCAGTTTGGCCCATTACCATACTGAATGGTAGTAAAATGATTGTAGTTTAATAAAACAAGATAATATTTCAGATTATTTATTATTATATAACATCTTTTAAACTCAGGTTCAATTCCAGTGACACCAAACAGGTAAGTCTTGTATTTGCTTATAATATTTTAATTAATGAGGTATCAAGGCTTTTTTTTTCTTTTTTTTTTTTTTGCTTTCAAAGCCAATTTACATGTTTTAGTTTTTAACTCATGATTAGCTCATGATCTCTTTCTCCCTCTAGTGGCCAGCAACAGAATAATAGCCAGACCTCAACATCACAGCAAAAAGTTGTAGGTGGGACATGACAGATAATGGTTATAGTATGATTTAAATAAAATAAAATATTCTAAAAAGGATTTCATTTTAAAGTGGTTATGGTAATATAGTTCCTATAGATATAGGTTATAGTACAATTAGATACTGTACATAGACAGATCGACTGTCAGACAGACTTTAATAATCTGTAATCTATATTGTTTACAAGGTGGTTCCGTGGCTGCACCCAGCAATGTGCTCTATGCAGAGATTGATCTGAAGAGGGATGCAAAGAGTAAAAAGAAAGGAGGTCTGTGTGTTACACCAAAGCTTTTTCGTACAAGATGGCTAATTAGTACTTTATGATAAATACACTCTGTTACCTGTTCTGTTTTATTTGTTCCAGCCAAGGCAGGTGCAACAGTGTCAGACACTCTTTATGCAAGGCTGAAGCCAGTTAGAAAACAAGGTAGGACTTAAATATCAGAACCATCACTGTGTCCATCAACAGGTAACATGTTCATTCCTGAATTCCATAACTATTTTTGCTGTGCCTTATTTGTGCCTAAAGAAATCAACATTTGTCTTTATTTGTGACATATACTGATTAAATGTTAAATGAAGGGAATTTAAACAACTTATTTCATGCATCAGATTAAAGCTATCTGGACCTTCTATAAAAGAAAACATTCAGTCTAAATCTGGTCATGTGGTCTTTAGAAGTATATTTCTGGTTCTGGTGTCTATGCTGTTTCAGATGAAGTTGTTGATGGACCCACTGATGTGACAAATACTAAGACAAAGAAACACAATAAACAGGGTGTAAGATGCACGCATTGTTATTAATAAATATTCCTCACATGTTGGTGTATTTTGCAGCTGACCCCAGCGATGTCACCTATGCTGATGTACAGATAGATATGAAGCCACTGAGGAGTAAAGGTAAGTTGTATCTGTTTTTAAAGGAACAATATGCAGAATCACTACAGACAAGGCATGTCTGTTACTGGTAACTCATTTTCGAACACATTTTAGATCAAAACTCATCACTCTTGTGTTGACTTGCACTGATAGCACTGCTAAACTGCAACCTGCAAGTAGTCTACTGTAGGTAACAGCTGGTATCTTTCTTTTTCAAGCCAAATCAAAATCCTCTGAAGAAGAGCATGTTTACTCTGCTGTGAAACCTGGATGCTCATCAGGTAAGGAGAAATGCCTGTATGGTTCAAAAGATGGATTGTGATGGTGGAGCAGAAGTAATCTAGGAAACGGCCAATAATATATATATTTTTAAATATTAGTATATGGCTGGGGGAAATCTGGCTCTCACCAACATAAAGGAATAATGTAAATAATAAATGGATGTATAAGAAAATGTAAGAATATCAATGTGAAGAGCAAAGGTAAGTTGCATCTGTTTTTAAAGGAACAATATGCAGAATCTCTACAGACAAGGCATGTCTGTTACTGGTAACTCATTTTCAAACACATTTTAGGTGGCTCATCAGGTAAGGAGTAATGCCTGTGTGGTTCAAAAGATGGATTGTGATGGTGGAGCAGAAGTAATGTAGGAAGTGGCCAATAATCAGTGGAGTTTCTGGCGCCTGTGTGAATTTTCATATATATATATTTTTTAAATATTAGTAGGCTATATGGCTGGGGGAAATCTGTCTCTCACCAGCATACAGGAATAATGTAAATAATAAATGGATGCATAAGAAAATGTAAGAATACAGTATCAGTATGTAATGGATCCACCCTCATATTTTTACCACTGAGGTTCATATGATATTATGTTCACAGATGGCTGAGAATAAAAGAGATTTGCGTCAAGAGCATGTCTGGTTCCATTTCCAAAGTTAAAGTAATATAGATGTCCAAGGCCCTGGATGACTCTACAGACAGCGAGCCCTCATGAAATATAACTTTTTAACTTTTTTCAAGGACACCTTTAGGTCTCAACAAAATGTAATTTTTACTTTTTTGTACTTTTCAGGTGCTTTTGAACTCTTATTCTTTCAAACATATTTTTTTTGCTAATACCACAGCAGTTTTAAATAAGAATGTTACTGCATTTGTCAAAACATGACTGTGCCGAAGTAGTTTTCCGTAGACCTGATTAGCTTCAGAATATACTTGCAAATCTGCTCTGTAAATATGCTTTCTGAAGTTGATGCAAATTCATTTTTAATATTTTTGATTTAAAAAGTATGAAGAAAAATATACAAGTCTATCTCATATTAATATTTATATTGTTAATATGAAGGCTACATTTTTGTATGCTCTTTACGAATGTGAATAAAAAAAAAAGAGACCAACAAGTCTGAGGTTTTGTCTTTATTCGATCATGTGAGTTTTGCTTTTGGAGAATAACCACATTTTAATGGGGTTTTTTCACCTCGTCAGGAGTCGATTATTCTGCAGTAGATGGGGAGGAATGTGTAATAAATAGGACTACTGTGAGGTAGAAAATTTGGTCAGATGTGCAGGGTCGAGGGTTCGTGCCTGGCTCTACTTGACACCATCAAAGAACAATTTACTGAACAATAATACTATTCATTAATTTGAGCAACACCGTGTGTGGCTGAACAGAAATTGAATGTGTGCTCTGCAATATTGCCATGCACTGATCATAATTCAAAACTTGCTTTGGCACAGTGACCCCACACAGTAGAACATAGCATTACACCAATCTCTTGCCACCAATCTCTGTACTGTAGAACACATTTAGAGAGGTCTGCCATGGTCAGTCCTTGCAACACCGCTGCTAGTTGTTTCTACCTTATTTAGATGTGGAGAGAACAGGCCTGCATGAGAAAAGAACAGTCTTGCATGAGAAACATTTCAAAGGTGTTAACCACAGATGCTGTGCATCAGCTCAACCCATAACCAACACACACCAGCACCAGAGCAGAGCCACCCCAACTTTAGTCAGAGGTTAGGTAGTTTCAGGTCTATAAATACTAAGCGTGAGATACAAACCAGTCCTGTGTGAGGTACGCCCATGGTGCTGAAGTATTGAGTTTTTGATTCATGCAGTTCAGTCAGTGTTTCACAATGCCAGACCTTGCTCAGCATGTGCTATGTTTATGACACTTTTCACATACCATTGCAGTTGATAAGGGTAATGTTTTGTTTGTTTTTTTTTCTTCAAGCATATAAGCACAGATCTAATCTCACTGAGAACAGATAGTATTCACAACCATGTTAAAAGCCACCTCTGGAGATTTCTGACTGTACCTGTGTATTTACAAAATAAAAGTAAAGCAGCATTAAACCATGATTTACTAACTTGCAACGTGCAATGCAATGAAATAAGGAGACACAGACACTTCACACATTCTAAAATGGGCAGGGACTTGCATCTCCTCTTAACAATCTACATGTGTGTCATGATTGACTATGAAGATTAGTGTACAAACTTACAAAACAATATTTCCTTACATTTTCTTTGACCAGATAAGCCTAGGTTTTGAGACGGCAAATATAGGGTTATCTAGTATTCTGCTGCATGTGTAGTTGGGAGCTCTCCATGGTGCTGAATTGACACCTGTGTATCAACTGTAAAAGGAACTATCTTGTTCTCGGAAGGCTTCATACACTTTCATTCACTACAAAAAAATAAGAAAATCTACTGTTTTGACCATATTGCTTTGTCTGCTCAGCCTTTTATACTAACAGAATTATATTTAAAAGAAATTGTCTCAATCACTCAATTCTTTCCAGTATCCTTGCTGTTTTTATCTTACTTATTTCTATTTACTTCATCACTTGTTCACTCTTTTCCGCAACTCAATTGTTTTCTGTGTTCTGCCTGTTTGTTCTTGTCTTTTTCGATTCTGCAGTGGTTGCATTGTGTGAAGAGGTGAGAGACTGTGGCTTGTTCTGTAGGTTATAGGACTTTTCAGCATGCTTCTCTCAGTTATTTTAGCCACACCCCAGCACTCCCTCTCCCCACAATCACACACTCTTTCTCACACTCATAACCTCTCTGTTCACATATACTATCCTTCTCCAATGTGCTCATTCGATGAAGTGGACTGAGTCTCTGTCTCTTTCAACACATTCAAAGATCTCTATGACTGGACGGCACTCAGCATGGAGCTCTCTCCACTAGGCCTGCTGCTCTGTGAGTAATACCTACATTCTGTGTTCTGGAGACTTCGATGCTTCTAACTTTGTGTAATTTTATTATGTGTGTGTTTGTGTCTTAGTGTTGGTGTATTAGTTTTATCATTGCTTTGCATAGGGTTTCTAATTGCATATGAAGACCTGATTCCAGTGTTTATTTATTTATTTATTTATTTATTTATTTATTATTATTTTACCTTTATTTAACCAGGGAACAAAAAATCACATTGAGATAGAAATCTCTTTTTCAAGTGAGCCCTGGCCAAGGCAGCAGCACACATTACATTAACACAGACAGAGCACAGACAAAACAGAAAGGGTTAAAGGAATAGTTCACCACTTTATGGAAATTGGTTATTGACCCCCTTACCTGGAGTTACATATGTGGGTAAAAGCATTTTGGTGTCAGTGCATGCATTTTCCTAGTATGGCATCCCCAATTTTCCCCATTTTTTAGCTTTAGCTTAGCTTAGGCGCTGGAATGTAATGTTGCCAAATAGCAACTCTTTGGCAACTTTACTTTCCAGCGCCTATGCTAAGCTAAAGGTAAAATTGGGGTTGCCAGACTAGGACAACACATGCACAGAGACCAAAATGCTCTTACCCACATATGTAACTCCAGGTAAGGGGGTGAATAACCAATTTTCATAAAGAGGTGAACTATTCCTTTAAACTGAATGTAAGGAAAACATATGCAATGAACTTGATAAACATAAAACAAGAATAGAAAATTTAAAAGCAAGTGCAGACAGATTTGAAAGTGTAATTAAGATATAATTTAAACTCAACTACAGTCATAAAAACAACAAGTTTGATTGATTTCTGTAGCTCATTCCATGCAGTTGAGGCACAATAAATAAAAGCAGTTTTACCAAATTCTGTTTTCATCATGGGGACATTTAAAAACAATGTATGTACTTGAGCGTAGATTGTACCCTTGATCACTAAAAGATAAAAGGCTGTGCATATACAAGGGGAGCTGGCCAACTATGGCCTTGTATACAAATAGAAGCCAGTGCTTATGCCGCCTAATATGAAGTGATGGCCAGCCTACTAGGTCATACAGCATACAATGGTGTGTGGAATGCTTTCTCCGGGTTATAAATCTTAATGCAGAGTGATAAGTAGAATCAAGAGATTGTAAAAGTGTTTTAGTAGTGTTTCTATAAAAAATGTCCCCATAATCCAAAACAGGCAAAAATGTAGCTTCTACCAACTTTCTTCTAGCAGACTGAGAGAAACAAGCACTATATCGATAATAAAACCCCAGCTTTAGTCTTAGCTTAGAAAGCAATTGTTTTACATGAAGTTTAAAGGACAAGTCCTCCTCTAACACAAAGCCTAAATACTTGTAGGAGGAAACCAGTTCAATGGAGCTACCCTGCAAAGTGAAAAGAGGTGGGGCAGAAGGGATACTCCTTTGGTTCCTTGAAAAGATCATATATTTTGTTTTCTTATCATTTAATACCAATTTTAAAGATAAAAGGCTGTGCTGGACTCTTTCAAATGCTTCTTGCAACTTTAACATGCACCTGTCCATGGAAGGTGCAGAACAATATATAACAGTATCGTCTGCATACAAGTGAATATCTGCATCTGAAAGGTTATCATCAAGATTATTAATATATAATACAAATAGCAGTAGGATGTAAACAGTAAATTGTTTACATCCTTGCTTTTGTTTGGGCTTCTCAACGTATATGTTGATTAGAATGAATTATGTTTGGACTGGGATCAGGATTAATTATAGGGATGGGAACAAACCTAACAAATCTAGGAGCCTCCTGGATAAATTTCAGTTCAGCCGTGTACTGAGTTCAAATATACCAAAGCTAGTCTAGAAGTAACACCAGCAGAGTCAAAAGACAGTGTAATTACAGCCAATGCCCCAACTAGTCAACTAATAGGAAAAGGAAATGGACTTCCAAAATTCCCGTCCAAAAGGAAACAGCTGTGGGCTTGTGGGCCAAGTACGACATTGGATTAGGAAGGAACATTCCATGAAGGTTGTTTTAGTTCTCTGAAGGGTTTTCTTTGTTTTTTTTTTTGTTTGTTTGTTTTTTAATGGTTGTATAGCTTTTACTTCCGGTTGGGTTATTTGGTTAGGCGACTTTCTTCTGATTTTTGTGAGAAAAAAATCAGTAAAAAATAACCTTAGATTGCAAAGGGATTTAACCTTGGGATTTAACCTTGGGTCGCCTTAAAAAAAAAAAAAAAAAAAAAAATATTGCTCTTGTGAGTAGATGTGTTGCGAGTTGCAAAATTGAGGTAGCCTAAAAATTTAGTTGTTTTAACTTACAAATAAACTTTATCAAATTGAATGCAATTTAAGCTCAATTCAGACTGAAGATTCGAGAGGTTGCAACCAGATGAGATGAGACGGTTTTAGAGAGTAGTTGAAGTGGTGTGAATCAAAAATCACAGGTTGTTGTGAGCAGTTGCAAGCCGTCGCAAAAGATTTAACATGTCAAATCGCTGTTTCAGAGTTTTAGAACGTCGCAGCCCGTCTCGTCGCGGATCTTTGGTCTGTAGGCACCTTTAGGCTACAATTATGAAGCAATAACCACGCTGGAATAGCCAAAACATCTCCGAACTAAAATAGGAAAATGTTCTTAAAAATCGATAGGAAAAGCAAATGTTGCCATAACATTCTATGTTAGAGGGGTAGTCTCCTCAGTCAGCCACACAACCATACTAATGTTGCAGAGTTGACTCATAACGGTTTCGGCAACAAAGACTTCAATAAAATGGAGAAGAGCAGTCTCTTCAAATCAGCCACACTTCCAATACTTCCATACTGTAAATTTCTGAGTTGAGCCACAACGGTACCCCTGACACAGATATCACAAAGTTGGAAATAAAACAGGGAAGTCATAATCCATTCACGGGTATGTACATGTATTCTGGCAATTGGCCTCTGTGATGGTTCCACTCTAAAACAAGAATGTGGTGGCATGCATTATGCTGTGAAGGAGTCGCTTGAACTACCAAATGTAGTTGTGAATTTTAATAAAACTATTTTGACTTGTGGTCCTGACTGAATTGATGAGGAAGAAGAGTAAGATCAATGGCATTATGTCTTTGTGTTGCAGGCCTGGTTATGAGCATCTCCTCCCACTATGGATATGCTAGGCCTAAAGGTGAGATATGTCTCTGATTTTTGATCACTTTTTAGATTTGATATAGTGAGAGTGTTTTGTAGAAATTGTTGCAAAATAATGTCAGGGGTCCAGTTCCCAAACAACTATCAAATTTAGAATATAACTATTGTCTTCCCATACGAAAAAGATTCATATGAAACTTATAAGAAGTGTCATATAAAAACATATAAAAACCTTTCCAGCCAGAAACATATATTACTATCCAAATCTTATATGGCACATACTACAAAAGTGGCCCGTTTCTCATTTAAGTCATATATGAATGAAGCTCACAATATATATGATTTGAATAAGTAAATTATAAGGAACATTAAGTTTCAGTATATGAGACATACAAATTAC
>JAODXP020000028.1:26034380-26049393 GCA_027497455.2 Sardinella longiceps | reverse complement strand
CCATCAGTGACGATGGGCAACATAAGCACTCTGTCTGTGCAGCCTGGGAACCTGTCACGTCGCTACGCTCCACCAGAGGGCGCCATATCGCCGCTGGCCGAGCGTATCCAGTACTGGCGGACGTTTGTAAAGTCAGACTGGATATTAAAGACGATTTCAAAGGGTTATCGCCTGCAATTCGCGTCCCCCCCACCTCCCTTCAATGGTGTGATTCAATCCCATGCAACAGGGGAATCCGCTCGTGTTTTACAAGAGGAAATATCCTCTCTGTTAAACAAACGAGCGATCAGAATAGTACCTCACGAGCAGAAACGCCTCGGTTTCTACTCGAGGTATTTTCTGGTTCCAAAGAAAGGAGGGGGGCTGCGTCCAATATTGGACCTGCGATCGCTAAACAGACATTTAAGAAAGTTCCGTTTCAGAATGTTAACCAACACCGCACTAATGCGCTTTGTGCGCCCGGGCGACTGGTTCACGACGGTAGATCTGACCGATGCGTTTCTACACATCCCAATCTACCCCCCACACAGGAAATTTCTCAGGTTCGCATTCCAGGGTGTGACCTACGAATGGCTAACCCTAGCCTTTGGCCTTGCGCTAAGTCCGCGCGTATTCGTCCGCGTCTCAGAGGCGGCTCTTGCACCGCTCAGAGAAAAGGGAATACGTCTGGCTACTTATATAGACGATTGGATTCTAGCAGCGAGCTCTTATCAGCAGGCTCAGTCACACACGGCGCTTCTCCTAGAGCACCTGAGGTTACTGGGTTTCAAAGTCAATCGGGAGAAAAGCGTTCTGCGCCCACGCCAGAACGCCTCCTTCATAGGGCTGTCGCTAAACTCCGTCGAGTTCAGAGCGCGCCTGTCAGCGGAGAGAGTGGCAGCGTTCCGCGCCTGCCTCTCCCTCTTCCGCAGAGGGGCTACCGTGAAATTCAAAGACTGCCTCAGACTACTCGGCCTTATGGCGTCCGCGCTGACAGTCATATCTCTCGGTCGCCTACATATGAGAGCCTTCCAGCGATGGGTGTCATCGCTAAGAATGGACTCTTCACGTCACGGTCACCGTCGCATCCAGGTCTCAGTGGCATGCTGTGCAGCCCTGAGACCGTGGAGACGCCCACCTTTTCTGACAGAGGGTGCCCCCATGGGTGCCACTCTCTATCGGAAAATTGTGACAAGCGATGCCTCGCTGAGCGGCTGGGGAGCCACTCACGAGGGTCGGACGATAAACGGGCTATGGGAAACACACATGAAAACTCTGCATATAAACTGCTTAGAACTCATGGCGGTGTGGCTCGCGCTGAGACACTTTCTGCCCCTAATCAGGGGGCATCATGTCTTAGTGAGAACCGACAATACTACGGTCGTGGCGTATGTCAACAAGCAGGGGGGCTGAGATCCCGTCATATGCACACGTTGGCACACAGACTGGTTTTGTGGAGCAGCAAACATCTTCTGTCCCTCAAAGCCACTCACGTCCCTGGCGTCTTAAATTCGGGTGCGGATTTATTATCCAGGGGGAATCCTCGCTACACAGACTGGAAACTCCACAGCGATGTGGTAGCCCAGATCTGGTCGAGATTCGGTCAAGCGAAAGTAGACCTTTTCGCCTCCAGGGAGAACACACAGTGTCCGCTGTTTTTCTCCCTGCGCGATCGGGAAGCTCCGTTGGGGATAGACGCGTTAGCTCACGAATGGCCGCGCTCCCTCCTCTATGCGTTCCCCCGTTGGACCTAATAGCCCCAACTTTAACCAGAGTGCGCGAACGGAGCCTCTCCCTCATTCTCGTGGCCCCTCGCTGGCCGGGGAAGCCGTGGTTAGCGGATATCATTCCGCTACTCCACTCCGAGCCGTGGCCGCTACCCCTCCGCAGGGATCTCCTATCCCAAGCGAACGGGGAAATATTTCACCCACACCCAGAGCGTCTGGCTCTCTGGGTCTGGCCCGTGAAAGGCTAAATTTGACAGCGGCAGGGCTTCCTCGCAATGTTATTGCCACCATTCAGAGTGCTAGAGCACAGTCTACCAGAACTCTGTATGACGGTAAATGGCGAGTGTTTCACGACTGGTGTGTAAAAACTGACGCTATATCTTTCCAATGTTCTGTGGACGTTATCCTAACGTTTCTACAGGAGTTATTGGATAAGAACAAGTCCTTCTCCACTGTTAAAGTTTACCTGGCTGCTATTTCTGCATGCCATGTAGGCTTTGGAGATAAGACGGTGGGTCAGCATCCTCTCATAAGACAGTTTATGAAAGGAGCTCGGCGCCTCCGCCCTGTGTCTAAGCCATTAGCCCCAGCTTGGGATCTACCGGTGGTATTAGATATTATGTCTCGCCCTCCCTTCGAGCCATTACAACAGCTGGATCTTAAGATGCTTTCTCTTAAGACGGCATTATTGGTGGCGTTGGCAACGGCGAAACGTGTAAGCGACATTCACGCATTGTCAGTGAATCCGGCTTGTATGATGTTTTACCCGGGTGATACGAGGGTGGTGCTAAAACCCAACCCCGCGTTCATCCCGAAGGTTTTCAATCCGCCGCTATCGTGCCGTCCGATTGACTTACTGGCGTTTAATCCGCCGCCTTTTTCCTCTCCGGAGCAGGAGCGACTGCATGCGCTCTGCCCGGTCCGAGCGTTACGCGCCTATGTGGACAAGACAGCAGAGTTCAGGAAAAGTGAACAGCTGTTTGTGTCGTGTGCGAAGTCACATTTAGGTAAACCGCTTACTAAACAGCGTTTATCTCATTGGATAGTGGCTGCTATCGCATTGGCGTACACCAGCGGAGGACGGCAGCCTCCTGCTGGTCTGCGAGCCCATTCAACGAGGGGCATGGCCGCCTCTTGGGCTTTATTTCAGGGCTTCCCTATAGAGGATGTATGCCTGGCAGCGTGTTGGTCTACTCCAACAACCTTTGTCAGGTTTTACAGACTAGATGTCACTGCCCCGACCCTGGCTCACTCTGTGTTACAGGCGAGCGTGTCGGAGGCTCATTGATGTCACTGGGGAGGTTCGCAAGCCTGTCTGGCAATCCGGGAGCTGGCTATATCCCATATGTGAGATACCGAACGAATGTTTGAAAGAGAACTTAAGGTTACTCACGTAACCCCGGTTCTCTGAAATAACATGAGTGAGGTATCTCACCAGACAACCCTACTTGCCGGTGGCGAGAAGAGGTTGTTTTTTGCTAGACTGAAGCTCTGTCGCATGCGCAGTAGGTTTTAAAGGCGGACGCACCACCGCCTCTGCGATGCATGCGCCAAAGCGCCCAGCCAATAGATGGCTGGCGTAGTGATACATGGCTTCTGGGGAACCCGCGAGGGGGCGTGTCCCATATGTGAGATACCTCACTCATGTTATTTCAGAGAACCGGGGTTACGTGAGTAACCTTAAGTTTTGTATGTTTATTTGCTCAGTTACAAATTAACTGTGTTAATGTATTGACCTTGGCATTGATAATTGTTTGTATTTTGCACATATTGATTTGTAAACTGTTGCTAGTTTATAATCTTACTTATCAACCCTTTAGCTATTGTATCTTTGCACATTGCGTGAGGATTGCCTATTGCTTGTATTTTGCACATACTGACCGCAGGTTGCCATTTGCTTGTGTTCAACACATACTGATCCCTAAGCCACTGTTGCACATTGCACATAGTGAGTTGTAACTTACTAGTGGTAACTGCACATACTGAGACCGCCACTAGGGCCACTACACAGACATTGTCCCAATTTAGTCCCCGCTCATAATTGCAGATTTGCACATATTTATACTGTCTCTGCCGGTGTCATGCCAGTTGGTTACGCCTATTATTGTGTGGGTTAATGAATTGTTTATTTCTTTTTGTGGCCTCTTTTTAGCACAAAATCATCCTTCCTGTATTTTAAATTATTGTTAATAAAAATTACTTGTTACAAAATTGTCGTTGTATTGTTGTGTATTCAAGGGTCAAATAGAATTTAAACCTGCTACCGTTACACTCCCTCTCCCCACAATCACTCTTGAATTCTCATGTTCACCACCTTTCTCACACTCATAACTCTCTCTCTCTCTCTCTGTTCACCAATATTCTTCTCCAATGTGTGGCATTCGGTGAGGTGGACTGGCTTTTGTGAGTCTCTGTCTCTTGCAACACTTTGCAAGAGACCTCTGACTCATCTCTGACTGGACGGAACTCAGCATGGAGCTCTCTCCACTAGGCCTGCTGCTCTGTGAGTAATACCTACATTCTGCATTCTGGAAGCTTCCATGCTTTAAACTTTATTTGTGTAATTTTATTTTAGGTGTGTTTGTGTCTCTGAGCCTTGTGTTGGTGTATTAGCTTGATCATTGCTTTGTCTAGGGTTTCTAATTGCATTTATGAAAAACTGTAAACTGTTTACATTCTAGCTTTTGAAGAATGATGCCATAACAACAGAGGCCGAAGACCGAACAATAAATGCTGCTAATATTTTTGGGGCCGATATATGAATATTTTCTTGTCTTTATATCACTATCTGCGATTATTGTCGAGAACAGCTGACATTTATAGTAGATGCGAGACAAACTTTGATGGCTCTTTATAGTTGAAAGGTTTGACAAGTTGCCCTGAAACAGTTTGTGTTTGACCTGAGACCTGACATTACTCTTTGATCTTGCCTAATAATGATCCATCTGAATCTGGAACAGGATCATTGAGACATTAGCATTACCAAACAAACAAGTATTCAAATTCGATTTGAAGGGTTTTGGTTCTCTGAAGGGTTCTCTTTTTTAATGGACTTAAAGCTTTCAAGAATGTGCCGAAAAATAAATAAATAAATAAATAAATAAATCATTGGAAAAAAAATCACATTTCTGCAGAAATCGCATAGGGATTTAACCTTGATGTGCACTACCACTGTGCTATGAGTTCTGTGGATAATTATGTAAGGGATAACGGCTGCCGAGGTGTCCCGATATCAGAAAAATAATGGACGACGTGAAGGCGAAGAACAGCCCGACGGCGAAGTCCATTATTTTTCTGATATCGGGACACCTCGAAGGCCGTTATCCCGCTTATCACCCGGTTGCAACTAAAACGTATAGATGGTAAGCAAGTGTTTAAAACATAAAAGAAACATGTGGCTCCGTTTAGAAAGAAGTTATCCTGTTCGGTTGGGTTACTATTTTCATATGAAAGAAGATCCGCAAGGCTGCATTCTAAAGAGCATTGATAAAGAACGCTGGTTAAACTTTTTTAAGCCAACAATGCCTCAGGTGTCCTGTTATCTAGAAATAACGGACACCCTGACAGCAAATCAGAAAACAGTATTCCATTCCACCGGGTGATAAGTAAGGGATAATGTATTGTCCGCCGGTCATTATAGAGAAATATTTCAGGAGAGGAAGAACCGAAGATTCTTCGGATTCTTCTGATTCGTCCTCAAGGGAAATATTTCTCTATAATGACCGGCGTGACAATACATTAACCCGCTTATTATACGGGTGCTTGCCAACACAACGATATAATATTTTACAGAAACGTCTTTGTCATTTAATTTGTTAACATTTCGTGGCTTCTGCGGAGAAACAAATAGTTCGCAAAGAAACTTCAACTTGAAACATTCTATAGAACGCAGCTGATCTCCTTTCACTTTCATTGTTGATCTCTATGCACGGAATGATACGGAGATGTGAATCTCAAACAAAAAACCTGTTGCCATTGACAGCGGTCATTATAGTTTTTCAGCAGTCATTATACAAATATAACTGACTTGTGAACGTTGAGGAGGCCCATTGAAAGTGAATGGAGCCTCTCTCAACATTCTAGAGACCCATATAATAACAGAAAATAACCATGTTGGAATGTTATGCGAAGGTCACAATGTAACCCAGCTGGAATGTTAGCGTTTTAGGTTCTCCAAACCTTCTCTGAACTAAAATAGGAGATGTTCTCGATGGGAGAACCATAGGCAAACATTTCCATAACGTTATGTGTTAGCGGGGTAGTCTTTTCAGCCACACTTCCATACTAATGTGTTGCAGAGTTAACTCATAACAGCGGCGGCAACAAAGACTTCAATAACAAACACTCTCAATGGAGTAGAGCAGTCTGTTCAATCAGCCACACTTCCAATTTTATATGTTGCTGAGTAGACCCACAACAGTACGCCCAATAAAGATATCACAAAGTTGAAAATAAAAGTCATAATCCACTCATCGATAGAATTGGCCTCTGTGGTGGTTCCACTCTGAAACAAAAATGTTTGGTAACACTTTAATTTACAGCCCCTGAAGTACTGGGTAAGTATTAGTAAGTATTAGGTAAGAATGGTGTAACAAAAAAGTATCAAGGGATAAATTACTGAGTACTTACAGCATAAGTTTGCTGGAATAACACACTTTCACACTTTATTTTACAGCCCGTGAAGTACTGGGTAAGTACAGATAAGAACAACGTAACAAAATAGAACTTTATGTGTAATATTGCCATAATTACAAAATAAGGGGTAGCCGAGATGCGTAGTATAGCCTACAGGAAAGGCATGTGTGGATTCACTTCATTTTACAGCCCCCACATCCAATATTAGGGTGTAGTTACAAGTAGTTTAGGTCTATGGAGTATGACTGCTATAGTGGGGCGCCGAAGGACCCCGTCAATTCAAATTGATCCAAAAGTTTTTTTTTTCACTGCCAAATTAAAGAATAGGGTCTATAGAACAATTTTGGTTTGAGTGTCAAGCAAGCCGATGAAATATTTTCCCCTTATGCAAAGCGTTTGTTTTATTTTAAGGCGAGATACTACAGGTGAGTAGGGTAAAAAAAATTAACTTTACCAGTTGATTACTTACACAAATGGGGGGGGTGCATTGCAAGTTTTCTGTAAATTTATGTTTAGATATGCTAATTAGGTAAAATCCAATTAAATATGTGCAAAAAATCTGGGCATTGGAAAAGTCAGGTTCGAAATTCTTCTTTTCATTTTGTTGAGACATTAAATCAGACAATATATATGGAAGATATTATGGATATCTTTCTTTGTTATCAGAGAAAAACTGCCAACAGCCTTAAAAAACGGATTTCAGCCCTATTTTTAAGGGCGGAAATCATTTACCAAAATGTCATGTAATTCAGGATTAGAGAGATAAATAAACAAATCCCTCAGTAAAAGTCTTCAAAATATAGTTAGGTATGACACTGAAAAGTTTGGTGTAGGTGATACAGAAGTGGAGATTCAGAATGCAAATGAGTAACTCAACTCTGATACAGGTACAGTATATGGGCCTGGTGATGCGTCTTTGTGGGGAAAAGGGGGACTTCTGTATCACCTATATACACCAAACTTTCCAGTGTCATTCCAAACTAGATTCTGAAGATTTGTACAAAGTAATTTGTTGATTTACATTCCTAATCCTGATTTATATGACAGTTTGGCCTTACAAATAGGGCGAAAATCCATTTTATAAGGCTGTTGGCCAAATTTTCTGATAACAAAGCAAGATATCCATAATCCCCTCGGTAAACATTTTTTCTAATTTAATGTATTAACAAAACAAACAAACAATTTTGAACCTAACCTTTTCCAATGTCCAGATCTTTCACTTTAAAATGTATGCAAATTTACACATATTTAATTACATTTGAGCTAATTAGCATATTTAAACACAAGATTACATACAACTTGCAATATACTTTTTTCCTATTTGTGTGAGTAATCAACTGGTGAAGTTTCATGGTAATACCTGCAAGTTCATTTTTTTTACCCTATTCACCTGTAATATATTGCCTTAAAAAACACACCCGATTTACATAAGGGTGCAAATATTTCATCAGTCTGCTTGACACTCAAACTAGAATTGTTCTATACACCCTTAACATCAATTTAAAAGTGAAAATAAAGCTTTTTCATCAACTTGAAATGAAAATGAAGAATTACATTGACACCGTACTCCACTAACATAGAGAGATCGCGATATGAGCTTTTCATAATTTTGATGTTGGCTGCCTCTGATGATTGAGCAGTTCCAGTAGCTGACTGGCTTGTCAATGAAAAAAATGTTAGTGACACAAACAGTGAACTTTATTGATGAACATATATGTATTCAATCTACTTGTATAAAGACATTATTTTGTGTTAATTTCTTTATCAGACTCTGTTATGCTATAACAGAATTTAAATGATGAATCTACCGCTATAGAGATATTATTTTGCTGTTTCATTCTAAGACGCTGTTATGCTAGACTTTTTCACTGTTTTTCAGCCAAACCTCAGAACCCCTCCTCCCCATGCTAACATACTCATACTTTCTCACACTTCCTAACTCCTCCCTCTCTCTTCAGCGCTATACACTTCTCCTATAAGCTCAGTGGTGGAGGTGAACTGTGTTCTGTGAGTGTCTTGTTACCGGACGGCGGACGGCACACAGCATGGGGCTCTCTCTTCTGGGCCTGCTTCTCTGTGAGTAATACCTGTAATGTGTGTGCTGGAAGATGTATACTTAATTTGTTTGTGTGTGCTTGAGGTTGCAAACTATTGTAAGGTACATAATAATGTACATAATAATTCAAGTAATTCTAGGATTTTGCATAAAACTCCAACAGCATTTCTGTTCCTGTAGATCTGCATGTTGAACTTGGGAATCTGTGCTAAAGAATTTTTGTAGACTATAACAGATTGCTGTAATTTGAACATTCCCTTGTTGTCCATGTATTTTTATGCATTATTGGTTCATTTAATATTGTAAAGGAGTTGATTTGTGCTGGTTGCTTCTCTGCTTGGAGCTAAGTTCTGTCTCTTTCTCTCTGTTGTAGTGTTGAGCTTGTTTTTCCCCTCAGGACACAGTGCAGGTGAGATATGCCTTTTGTTTTTTAAGATGACACATTAATAGCCTAAAGAAATAAGAATTTTGTCACTCACCCAAGCAGGAGTGCTAGCTATGTATCACTGTTGTTAGATAATAATAGTTAATGAGGATAATAAACTATGCTCTTATAATTATGATTTGTCCACTTAAGAAATATATCCTTACTAACTTAATGGGTGCAAAAGTTTAAATTTGAAAAGAAACTTGAGTTTTTCAATGTCATAGAACATGATTCAGACGATCTGAATGAAGGCTATATAATGGTGATATAATATTTTGATAATATATGATAGGTAATATTTTATAGGCATAATCTGTATAATAAGTCTACTCAATTTCAGGCATTTAATGGTTATGATCTACATGTTGGCATTGGCTATTTTTTCCCGATGAATGTGGACATGCTGCATGGACGTTGTTAGGTCCATTTTGGGGGGCTCAAGCCCCCTAAATTTCCCCCAAGCCCCCTAACGCTGGGCAGATTATTTTCATTGTATGTAAATTACATCCATTCTTAGCGGTTATATTAGCGGAGTTAACGTCAGATACGCGATCTCCGGACACCATCGGATTCAGTAGGCTCCAAGCTTTCCAATGGTACTAGTCACTAATTGCTATGATAAACGGTCCACGAGAAAGTCCACTTTAAGTACATGTGAAATTTCTCAGTAAATTCTCCAGCTCTGCCTGCATCCACTGAGAGCATTTTTTTCTTGTTGTAACTGATGACGAACTATGCTTCAAGTTCAGCTGGAAAAATAGTCTTAAATCTGAAGTTTGGTAGGCTATAGTCTGATCCAGCAAATTTCTAGGCAACATATTCTCAAAAAGACTGAACTATGAAATATACATTAGCCTGTAGTCTATGCCATATTAGTTTGTCCTACATGCATTGATGGACATATTTATTTGCTATAGCCTAGCATAATATTGTAGCTATTGTATGCTCATTTTGCAGAATAAATGTTTTAGAAACTTTCATATTTGACTGTATCATCAGATGTCCCTAGGATTTGAACTAAGCTAGTTGTTACCATTGTTGTATCTTGCTCAGTGCGTTAGACTGAAATAAATACAGCTATATAGAAGAGCCTAGTTCATTTACACCACAGTCATTGATGGAGATATTTGCAAACATCTCTCTTCACAAACCAGTCTGATGAATTGATTTAGACTAATTTTGTTAATAAAAATAGCCTAAGATATGAGATATTCTGATAAATGTCCTTCAAGTAATAAATAGTTGGCAATATACACACATATACACTGTAGGCCTATAATATAATTTATTTATTAAACATTTTTGGCGCGCGCTCTGCGCCAAAAAGTAGGCTACAGTGTGGTAATTTATTTAAGATTTTGCAGAATACTACCGGTACTACTACTACTTAGCCTAAACTAGACGCACTCTAGCAGCAGCAAATTGAATTTGCTCAGCAAGTAGGCCTACGTCTAGCTATCAGCCATAGGTTGTACTCAGACATTGGTGGTGTCTGAGCTGTCAATCCACTCACAATGCTCTAGGTTGTATTCAGACAATGTGGTGTTGAGCACACAAAGTTCTATCTGGACAGGGATTCATTGGGCGGGCTTAGCGTTGTTCGAATCGGCTTGTTAGTTGCCCTGATTATTTGTAGCCGTCTTACCCGAGGGTTTATCACTTGTGGCCAGACTAACTACTACCATTACTATACTACCATTATGGCTATAATAATAACATTGCATTTTAGCATAAGCTCAAATCACAATGGGAATCATAAAGGGTACATATATGATTTTATATGATTTCAAAATAAATATACTCTAAGCATGTAATGTTGCATTCTTTTGCTTTACCTTTTATTTAAGTCTTCTTGTTTGATGACTAAAAATATGTGTTAGAGAGACCCAAAGCTGCAGTGATTCTGACTCCAGCCAGTAGAGACATATTCAGAGGAGACTCTGTTACACTCTGGTGTGAGATACCAGAGGGGAGAAACATTGACTGGAACTACGCATGGTATTTAAATAACAAATATTTAGTCTCCAGCCAGGAGTACAGAATCACATCTGCTGCTGATGAGCACTCTGGTGAATATAAATGCAGAGGACAGGTTAAGAACACCAATGTGTGGTCAGACTATAGTGATGTGGTCACCCTGAAAGTGTCAGGTAGATGTTTTTTTATTATTACAAAGTTTTTTAATGTGATTTACCCACTGATATGGCATCATCATGAGATTGCCCAACCCTGCACTATTATAAGTTGTTCATGATTTTCTTTCTTATCCCAGTGAGACCCAAAGCTGTATTAACCCTGAGGCCCAGTTGGACTCCAGTGTTCAGTGGAGAGAGCATCACTCTCACCTGCAGCATACAGGGAGAGTCCCCATCAGACTGGAGATACAGCTGGTATAGAGGAGGGAAGCAGGTTTATCCACAGACAGGCTGGAGTGATGGGAATGAATTCAGACTTCAGTCTGTGCAGGAGAACCAGAGTGGAGACTACAGCTGTGCAGGAAGCAGAAGAAAAGATTCAAAGCGCTCTCAGAAGAGTGATCATGTAACTCTGACTGTCTCAAGTAGGTGGCTTCACCAATCTCTCTCTCTCTCTCGTGCGCTTTTTCTTCGTCTGATGTTCTCCCTCTCTGTCCAGCTGTTGCAGCAATCATGTCTGTGATGTGTTTACAGAGAAACCCAAAGCTACAATGACCCTCACTTCAGCCAGTAGAGGCATATTCAGAGGAGACTCTGTTACACTCTGGTGTGTGATATCAGAGAGGAGAAACACAGACTGGGACTACAGCTGGTATTTAAACAGAAACCCAGTCACTCCTGAAGTCTCCCGTCAGGAGTACAAAATTAGTTCTGCTGGTGATGTCCACTCTGGTAGTTACACCTGCAGTGGAACACAGAGAGGAACCACACAGAGTTCAGACACCAGTGATGGAGTCACACTGACTGTGTCAGGTAGAATCTTTTATTTTTGGTCTCTTATTATTGACATTTATTGTGGTTATTTTTGGTGTTAATACTACATACCACACAGTTACTTGCAGTGCGGTCTGAGAGTGCTGGCATGATCAAAATGACTGCTGATAAATGTACAACTATTTATTGTTAGTGTAGACCTACTTTGTTTATTTCTGTTTCTTCTTCCCAGAGAGACCCAAAGCCACTCTGACCTTTGACCCCAGTTGGACTCCAGTGTTCAGTGGAGAGAGCATCACTCTCACCTGCAGCATACAGGGAGAGTCCCCATCAGACTGGAGATACAGCTGGTATAGAGGAGAGCAGCAGGTTTACCCACAGACAGGCTGGAGTGACCGGGATGGATACAAACTTCAGTTTTTGCAGGAGAACCAGAGAGGAGACTACAGTTGTGAAGGAAGCAGAAAAAAAGATTCAAAGACCTCTTATAGGAGTGATGGTGTGACTCTGACTGTTTCAGGTGAGGATTGTCTCTTAAGTACAGTAGTGTGTTTTCTGTTTTGTCTGCTCTGCAATGATGCCTGTTTCATGCCAGAAGGTTGATGGTAATGGAAATGGTCACCCTCTCCTCTGGTATCCTTGACATTACAATATAGTGGGGTAGACATTGTAGTTTCACCCATAAAGAATCTGTAGTTTCGCCAACATACAATCAAGCATACATCTCTGTGATTTTGTACTGGCTCACAAACAATGTGTATTCAACATGACATTGCTGTTTAGTATATTGCACTGATCTCACTGTTTACTCCCACAGCCCTACCTGCAGCTACACTGACTGTAACACCTCAGAGTCCTGTGTTCACTGGAGAGACAGTCACTCTGAAGTGTGAGATTAAGTCTCACAGGGGCTGGACTTATAAGTGGTATAAAGACAGAAGTTACAATGTTATCTCTGAGGGAAACACATTTACTCTAAAGGTCATTTCTAAATCTCACGGTGGCAAGTACTGGTGTCAGGGGGAGAGGAGTGGAAGACCCACATCATCAGAAAGCAGCAGCATGACAACCATTGAAATAAAAGGTAGACTATCATTTCTCTCTCTCTCTCTCTCTCTCTCGCTCTCTCTCTCTCTCTCTCTATGCAGTCCACACTCCAGGTCTCACCATGTTTAGATGACTAACAGTGACTCTGTTTCATCCTCTTCAGACTCCAAACCCAAACTCACACTAAGTCCAGTCTACCAGCTCCTCACAGGAGACTCAGTGACTCTGAGATGTGAGTTGGGTGTTTCCTCTGGTTTGGTGTTCTACTGGTACAGAGACACACAGACCTCTGATCCTGTGGCTCAGACTGATGGAAACTCCTACAGCATCAGTTCTGTTAAAGTCTCTGATGGAGGACAGTACTGGTGCAGAGCACAGAGAAGAAACCCAAACTTTTACACACAGTATAGTGATGCAGCTGAGGTAAAGATTACAGGTTAGTTTACTTTACATGCAATTACCAAAAACATTTAGTGATCATAAAATCTGTGTTTTGAGTATATCACTATTTTATATTATAACCTGTGTTATAGTACTGTATGTCTACGGTGAATATTTTGAAATGATTAGACATGTGTAGAGTTTTTATGTCAGTATCAATTCAATATTTCCACAATCCAGTGGTGACCTATTTAAAGTTAATCAATCAATCTTTGACAGAAAGACCCAATGCCACCATAACACTAAAATCAAACTGGACGAAGTTCTTCAGTGGGGAGCAGGTCTCTCTCAGATGTGACATAACAAGTGGGGAGAGTAGAGATTGGGAGTACAGCTGGTCTAGAGATGGACAGACAGTCTATAGCTATAGGCCATATCAGCCTGTAAAGGGATATGAAATCAATCCAAAAAAGGGTGGTAGGTATACTTGTAAAGGACAAAGGAAACATGATAAAAAAGAATCAGGAGAGAGTGATTCTGTTGTTATTACTATTTCTTCTGGTAAGTACTGTATGTCTATTGTCATGTTCTCATACTCTTACTTCTTGTAATTTGACAGATGCATTATGTGATTACGTTGCATTCACATTCTACTACTCAGTTTATATAATACGCTATCATATAGTATGATATGTCATCTGAGTGTCTGTGAAAGTTGTTGTGCATGTTCCAACATTCTACTCCCCTAAAACAGAGAAAGCCCAGGCAGTTCTGAGTTCCCTTCCACAGCCTTGGCTGACTGAAGGAGACTCAGTTACACTCAGCTGTGGGGTTAAAGACTCCACTACAGGCTGGAGATTCCACTGGTACAAGACTGCCCCCTACAGGGCTGATTTGCTACAAGTGACTCATGGACAGACAAACTATTCTGTAGAGCTGCTCCCAGACAGCATGAGAGGATCTGGAGGCTCCTACACTCTCAGCCCTGCTGCTGTTAGACACTCAGGGGTTTATGTGTGCAGAGCAGAGAGAGGAGAGCCAGCCTATCACACACAGTTCAGCCAACCTCAGCCTCTCTGGGTCACAGGTGAGATACAGACTCATCATCAGTGTTCACTTGTTACCTGAACCATTTTGTGTGGAGCAGAGGGTCTCCAGTCTACCACCTTCTATTTCATGCTTGTGTGTTACTCTGTCCATCTCAGGTGTGCTTCTGGAAGCTTCTGAGATCCTCCATTCCAACTGGTCCCAGATCTTCACATCTGAGTCTCTCTCCCTGAGCTGTGGGGTTCAGGGCAACTCTACTGGATGGAGACTGAGGTGGTTCACAGGCAGAGGAGGGGAATCAAAGTGTCCCACTGACTGGAGATCAGAAACAGGATCCAACTGCAGCATCAGATCAGCATCTTCATCAGACAGTGGAGTTTACTGGTGTCAGTCTGAGTCTGGAGAGCAGAGTAATCCTGTTAACATCACAGTGCATGGTGAGTGTAATCCAATATGAATTAATAGTAAATCGGATCCATTAAATCTACTTGATATCAGTAGGTTGATTGATTTTAAGTGTGAAAATGAATAAATGAATAACCTGAGCTCATGTGTGTAGCGGGTGATGTAATCCTGGAGAGTCCTGTCCATCCTGTGACTGAGGGAGATCCTCTGACTCTGCGCTGTAGATATCGCTACCAGCCATCAAACATCAGTGCTGACTTCTATAAAGATGGGACACTCCTCCAGGCCTCCACCACAGGAGAGATGACCATCCCTGCAGTCTCAAAGTCACATGAAGGCCTCTATAAGTGCAACAACACAGAGAAAGAAGAATCACCAGTGAGCTGGATCACAGTTAAAG
>JAODXP020000028.1:25995501-26034280 GCA_027497455.2 Sardinella longiceps | reverse complement strand
GCTATAACAGCATTATTATTTTATGGCCATATAGCCCCCACCACTACCACTTTTATACAAAATGCACATTTTAATGCTTTTCTTTTTTCCCCAGAGACACCCAAAGCTGTAGCGACCACCAGCCCCAGCTGGACTCCTACTATTTCAAGTAAGCACTTTCTATATCCATCTTTCTCCCTGTCTTTCACCCTCTCTGTTTTTTTCTCTCTTCTTTTTGTTTCTCTTTCTGTGTATCCAATTTGTATCCAACAATGATATTTATCATACCTTATATATTCCTCCATCTACAGAGAGACCCAAAGCTGCAGTGACTCTGACTCCTGCCAGTAGAGACATATTCAGAGGAGACTCTGTTACCCTTAGATGTGTAATACCAGACAGGAGAAACACTGACTGGATCTACAGCTGGTATTTCAACAGCAACCCAGTCACTCCTGTCTCCAGTCCAGAGTACAAAATCAGTAAAGCTGGTTATCATCACTCTGGTAGCTACACCTGCATAGGAAGACAGAGAGGAACCACACAGAGTTCAGAGATCAGTGATGGAGTCACACTGACTGTGTCAGGTACTGGAAAAAGCAGTTGTTGCAGTTGCAGTTGTTTGAGAACAGTGGTATGATAACAAATGACCGTGATGAGGGTACAGGGTCGCATTTGTACGGTACAGTAGGCCACAGAAGCGGTTCAGTTATTCCATGTTCCTTTTTCAGAGAGACCCAAAGCCACTCTGACCCTGAGTCCCAGTTGGTCTCCAGTGTTCAGTGGCGAGAGCATCACTCTCACCTGCAGCATACAGGGAGAGTCCCCATCAGACTGGAGATACAGCTGGTATAGAGGAGGGCAGCAGGTTTACCCACAGACAGGCTGGAGTGACAGGAATGAATACAGACTTCAGTCTGTGCAGGAGAACCAGAGTGGAGACTACAGTTGCAAAGGAAACAGAAGAAAACATTCAAAGGCTTCTCTTCAGAGTGAAGATGTGACTGTGACTATTGCAGGTTAGTGTTTTTGTAAAATCACATATTTACTTTGTAATTTGTTACAGACTTTATTCCTGGCAATGTCAATTAAGCTTCTCAATTTCTGCTTTAAAACTAGATTGTCTCATTGATAGAATAAACTACAGTTAAAGATTTGGTATGATATTGACCATATTTCATATACACTGAGCAATGTGATGTCAATTTTGCAGGAAAACCCAAAGTCTACAGTGACCCTGACTCCTGATAGTGGAGACATATTCTGGGGAGACTCTGTTACCCTCAGGTGTGTGATACCAGAGATGAGAAACACTGACTGGGACTACAGCTGGTACTTAAACAGCAGCTCAGTCACTCCAGTAGTCTCCAGTCAGGAGTACAGAATCAGTTCTGCTGGTTATCATCACTCTGGTAGCTACACCTGCAGAGGAACACAGAGAGGAACCACACAGAGTTCAGACACCAGTGATGGAGTCACACTGACTGTGGCAGGTAAAAACATTTCATTCATGTCTTGTAACTTTTTAAAATTGTAATCTAATTTACAGTACATACCGAAAGTTATTTCCTCTTTATTTCCCCCAGAGAGACCCAAAGCCACTCTGACCTTTGACCCCAGCTGGACTCCAGTGTTCAGTGGAGAGAGCATCACTCTCACCTGCAGTATACAGGGAGAGTCCCCATCACACTGGAGATACAGCTGGTATAGAGGAGAGCAGCAGGTTTATCCACAGATTGGCGAGAGTGAAATGAATGAATACAGACTTCAGTCTGTGCAGAAGAATCACAGTGGAGTCTACAGCTGTGCAGGAAACAGAAGAAAAGATTCAAAGGCCTCTTATAGGAGTCATGATATGACTCTGACTGTTTCAGGTGAGGACTGTTTATTTTCAGTACAATACTTTGCCAATAAGATATATGTTTTCTATGGTGAAGTAACCCGTTTCATTATAGTAGAAGTTGTCTGATAAAGTAAATGTAACTGTTTTAATCAGAATGTGAAAATATCACCTCTGGCATCTTTGACGTTATGTTCTTACCTCAAGGAAATCAGTATTTTTGAATACAGTACTGTATATATTTTTCTCCTGAATGTCTCATAAAATAATGGAATGCTTAGATGTACTGTATGACAGTGAATCCTTTTCATCCTTCTAAGCCTCAAAACCCAAACTCACGCTAAGTCCAGTCCACCAGCTCTTCACTGGAGACTCAGTGACTCTGAGATGTGAGTTGGGTGTTTCCTCTGGTTTGGTGTTCTACTGGTACAGAGACACACAGACCTCTGATTCTGTGGCTCAGACTGATGGAAACTCCTACAGAATCAGATCTGTTATAGTCTCTGATGGAGGACAGTACTGGTGCAGAGCACAGAGAAGAAAACACGGCCTTTTACACACAGTATAGTGATGGTGCTGAGATGAAGATTTCAGGTTAGTTTATTAGCTTACATACAATAAGCAGCAACAAAAGAAACATGCGGTGATCATAACATCCGTGTTTTTGAGTAGGCCTACTGTAAATGCTGTTTATATTCATGCTATATTATATCATTTTATTCTTATGTCAATAGCCTGTGTTTTGAAAATATAATTTGGATGTTCACTTATCCACAGTTAAGTATCTTAATTGATCTTTGACAGAAAAACCAAAAGCTATCATCACACTAAAATCAAACTGGACCAAGTTCTTCAGTGGGGAGCAGGTCTCTCTCAGATGTGACATAATGAGTGGAGAGAGTAGTGACTGGGAGTACAGTTGGACTAGGAATGGACAGAAAATCGACACTGATGGACACTATTTGGGATATGAAATAAATCCAAGGAAAAGTGGTAGCTATACATGTAAAGGGCAAAGGAGAAATGACAAAAAAGACTCAGACGAAAGTGATGCTGAAACTATTAGAATTTCTCCTGGTTAGTATATACTTGGGTTTTCATTTCCAATCACTCAACACATTTCTTGTTATTTGTCAAATTTGTAGGCCTACATTAAATATATTCTGTCAATACAGTTATATCAATGCAACTCAATGCACTTTCTCCTCATTTAAAACAGAGAAAGCCCAGGCAGTTCTGAGTTCCCTTTCACAGCCTTGGCTGACTGAAGGAGACTCAGTTACACTCAGCTGTGGGGTTAAAGACTCCACTACAGGCTGGAGATTCCACTGGTACAAGACTGCCCCCTACAGGCATGACTCACTAAAAGTGACACAGGGACAGATAGGATATTCTGTAGAGCTGCTCCCAGACAGCATGAGAGGATCTGGAGGCTCCTACACTCTCAGCCCTGCTGCTCTTAGACACTCAGGGGTTTATGTGTGCAGAGCAGAGAGAGGAGAGCCAGCCTATCACACACAGTTCAGCCAACCTCAGCCTCTCTGGGTCACAGGTGAGAGACAAACTCATCATCAGTTGATGAGTTACCTAAAATATCACTTGTTACCTAAAATATTTTGTATAGGGCAAGGTGCCTCTAGTCTAGCGGTTGCTATATTCTGTTTATGTGTCACTCTGTCCATCTCAGTGTCCAAAACTCTTCTAATAGGCCTATTTATTCTTACAGGTGTGTATACCAAAGCTTCTGAGATCCTCAATTCCAACTGGTCCCAGATCTTCACATCTGAGTCTCTCTCCCTGAGCTGTGGGGTTCAGGGCAACTCTACTGGATGGAGACTGAGGTGGTTCACAGGCAGAGGAGGGGAATCAAAGTGTGACTGGAGATCAGAAACAGGATCCACCTGCAGCATCAGTTCAGCATCTTCATCAGACAGTGGAGTTTACTGGTGTCAGTCTGAGTCTGGAGAGCAGAGTAATCCTGTCAACATCACAGTGCATGGTGAGCACAAATAATCAGAGAAGAGAATGGCGTGCTGAAGGGAGATAAAACAACAATAAGTAGCCTTGTAGTACCCAAACAGAACAGGTTAACTTAAGTTCTTTTACATTGAAGTTGCATGTTTTTTTTACGTTCTATAGCTTCTTTAAATATACGGGAGAAGAATACAAATGGGAGATAAGCGGGATAACGGCCTTCGAGGTGACCGGTTCTAACCCGGCCGCGCGTTGCCGGAGTTCTAAACTTCACCTCGCCATTATTTCTGTAGAACTGGTCACCTCGTCAGCCGTTATCCCTTACATAGTTACCATTCTAAAAGGCATTCACATGGAACAGTGATTAGTTATTAGATTAATTATTTTTGGAGCTACTTCCAAAGTAACCAGATATACTAGAATAATGGCCACCCATCAGCCAATCAGAGAAGAGAATCGCGTTCTGAAGGGAGATAAACATAATTTAATTCTCTTTCAAAATGTTTCCTACTGTACCTATTGAAGAGGCCTAAATGAACACCCATGTCTCTCTGTATACTGTAGCTGGTAATGTAATCCTGGAGAGTCCTGCCCATCCTGTGACTGAGGGAGATCCTCTGACTCTGCGCTGTAGATATCGCTACCAGCCATCAAACACCAGTGCTGACTTCTATAAAGATGGGACACTCCTCCAGACCTCCATCACAGGAGAGATGACCATCCCTGCAGTCTCAAAGTCACATGAAGGCCTCTATAAGTGTAGGAACCCAGAGAGAAGAGAGTCACCAAAGAGCTGGATTGAAGTCAGAGGTAGCTGTGAGTCAATCATACACTTTGAGGAGACCTTTTGTTACTCTCCCCCCACAGATTTGCCTGAACCTACAGTCAAAACTCACACACTACAGGAGTGAAGAAATATGTTTTTAAGTCACTTGAAATCATCTCCCTTGTTCAGTCATGATATATTATCCTCTGTTCTCTAACCTGGTGTGTCTGTGTTGCACTGTGAATCTACAGCATCTCTGGAAACCAAGACAATAGAAGAGCGAGGTAATACACCTAATCTCATGTATTTCTCTAACTCAGTTTTTCTGTCACACACAGCACTGTGCAACTGAGATCTGTTTTCTCTCTCAGGGTCTCAATCCCTCATCCTGTTTGCTGTGGGATTGGTGGTTGGAATTAGTTTCTCCTTTTTCATCCTCTGCCTGTATTGCTCCAAACGTCTCACAGGTAAAACAAATAAGACAATATCTTCACTGATAATTAGACTCTAGAGAGGCATTTCACAAAACCAAAGCAAATATGTCAAATATAGAAGACAAAAGCAGGGTATACAAGCTCAGATACCTTTTCTGAATGTAAGTGAGAGTGAGTTGAAGAGAGTTAGTATAAATTGCTGCACATTCTCATTTTTCAATTAAATAACACTCTGAGGATTATAAAAGACACAGATAATAAAGATGTTTGCAGCAAGCAAGTTCTTTTAGCTGATACTTACTTGATATTAGCTGATGAGTATTATTTTAGAGATAAGACATGCAATTATTTCTATAAAGGTGAAAGAGTAGGTGTGTGCATGACGTATTGATGTCTAAAAGTCTTGCTCCAGGGCTCGGTATCATGAAGTAACATTTTGTACTAAATTGAGCAAAAAATCTGTCAGAAAGGACAACAATAGTTTTGTAGTTTTGACAATCGCATCACTGTTAACAAACAATCTCACATTGGCAGAATGATGATGCTTGAGTTCATGAGTCCCTGATGATATTTTGTGCGAGTGTCATACAATGTTAAACCTTCTGTGTTTTTAAAATCACGTCTATCCAATTTAATTGCCCGGGGACGGCATAACTCTACAAGGCAACTTCAAGCCCAATTGTCTCTTCAACTAAGAGTCATTATAGACAGTTGACAGTTGTGACAAACAGTAACAGTGGTTTAGTGACATTTGTTTGTGAATGTTTGCAGGCTCATGCTCATGCTCAACCTTGACAACAGTGTGAGTAATAATCATCTTAAATCTATGAGTTTCACCAGTCATACAGCATCAATCTTTTAGCACATGGCAGATTTATGTGTCTCTCTAGAGACCAACAGCAGCAGAGCACCAATCAGAGTTCAGTCCAAGACCAAGGGACCAATCAGAGCTTGGAGCAGGACCAGAGTCAGCATCCAGGAAGAGAGGGAGACTGGCCTGAGTCAGACTATATGCCTCTGCAAAAGAGTATGAGTGACCTCTTCTGGCTTAATCTATGCACTGCATCAGTAATGATAAGCTTTTGGATTTTTTGCTGTAATTACCTCAGTACTAAACTCCCAGTCACTGCAAACTGATATCCATCAGACCATCTTAAATGCGTGTCCCTCTGATCATTTTCAATTATTTGCATTTCACAGGATGTACAGATGTCTACGGCACTGTCACACCACTATACATACCACTGCTGAAAGGTCAGTGTGTTAATATTGTGTCACAATTTGTGACATATCTAAACAAATCCATCTACAGTAGTTCCTACGCACTGTTAGATTGATTTTTTATTATTATTTATACAGTATTTGAGACAGATGCTACAGATATCTATGAAACCATCAAGACATCTGAGGACTTTCAACAAGGTACACATGTATACAATCATGACCACAAACATGACATGTAGACTGACTCATGAATGGGTTCACATTTTGGTGGGTTTTAAATATAAAGAATTTAGTTTTTCATAGCAAAAACACCAGTACTACTATCAAAAAGAAAAAAAGAACATGTTTATGTGTGGTCCAGTCCATCCTATTTTCTGTCTTCTTTCTCTAGATAGTGAACCTCACAAATCTTGAGGTTTATTAGTTAATTTATTGTTTTATTCTCAAACTTTTGCACAGGAGGACACACAACTAAACGTGGCAGACACTGAAAAATGTTCTTAAAATAGAATACCATGGCTGCTTACACAAGGGCAAAATCATGATGTGTGCATCCGCATCTTTTACTGTAAAGAGAGGATCAGTTTGAAAGATCACACAAAGTTGTGAAAACAAGCCTCAAATAACAAAAGTGTGAAACCAGCATTGACACTTTGTAAGTGATAAATGATGCAAACACAAAAGACAGCACTTCTCTGAACTAGATAACATGCACATAAGGACAGTTTTTAGTTTAGTTAACTTTGTGATGTTCTATACTTTCAAAAAAAAAAAAAAAAAAAAAAGAGGAAGAAGAGAGTGATACCCTTAAGAGCTTGAAGGCATATGCCATGTATGAGAATAGTCCAGTTTTTCAGGTTGCTGAGTGCCTGATTATGTAGTTTGGCTTATGGTTTTTAAAAGTTTCAGGGTTCATTTGCCATCATTACCAGCCAGTGCTGACCCATTTCCAGTAGTGTCTGTAAAACACACAGGCAGTATAAGTAGCTTTAACAACCACATATCCCAACCGTAAACCACGTTCCTAATTATATGTGACATAGCGTGCCCAACATGGCCAAACAGCCACACACCACAGTGACTTTTTCCTCTTCTGAAAGGACCAGCACCCTCTTCCACGTATGCTGTCTCTACACATCCACAAGATAAAGATACGTTTATTTAGTGCCCAAGGCGGAAATTCACTTCTCACAGCAGCCAAAGAATAGATCAGACAAAGCCAAAAGTACAATTAAACTGTAAAAATTCGACCTAAAAAGGTAGTTAAACTGAAGACAAGAAATAGATTATTAAATCAATAATTTACATATATGGATTACTAACATGCATTCCCCCTGCGTGTAGTGGATCCTGACACATGAAATACTCAATATAGTATGATATGCACTATCTGAGATGTGATATGCTGATATAACTTATGTCTAATATATGGGAGTAGGGAGATTGGGGTGATGTGAGACAGTATCTCTGCAATGGAACAAGATTGTAGTCATATGACCATTATGTTCTAAAGCCCCCTCCATTCCCTACAGTACTTGCAAGAAATGTGAAATTTGTGCTGATGCTGTGTTTAGTGTATTTTCTTTCACAAAAAGTAGCATATTAGTTATATGGGCTAACAGGCCTCAAACCAATTTGCTAGACCACAGCAAAACAGCAGCAGCTCTTTTCATTGGTGCATCATTTCTAAAAACAGTTTATGGATTAATTCTGCGCAGAACATGCACAAGACAGAGAAAAACATCCTGCAGAATTCAGTACGGACTAGGCAGTGAAAGACGATTCTGTCAGCAATTCTTTTAGTCTCTGATGGAGCTTAAAGGGTGATGGTAAAGTTGTTCTCTGAGCCAAGATCTTGCAGGATTGACCTATCTATACAAGTAACCTTGGCCTGTGCAAGAGTACAAAGGACATGATTATGATTTGTATTATAGGTTGACAGCCCACAAAAGTTCAGTGTGTGAAATCGGTGATGTCAAGGTAGTCAATGGAAAGCAAAGAAATTATTATTTTGTTTTTTCATCTCCAGTTATAGTACTCTATCTACCTGCTGTATGTTTTATAAATGACCTGCCTTTCCTGACTGATGTTTTCACACCCATAAGTTCTGAAACTCATCAGAGCTGCAAATGATTACATTGTTTGCCTTTTTTATGGTTTCTATCTCTCGCCATCTCTTTATCACTTTGTCTGTGTTATTAGTAGGAATGCACTCAGTGAGAGGAGGTGAGGGGGCTGTGGTTTTGCCCTGGTTTCCTCTCCAGGCTCTCCACTTTTGTAGCACAGCAACGACTTTTTTTTTTTTTGTCTTTTTTTTTTTTACTTTGTGGCTATAGTCAGAATATGCCCGCTCTAAAACAACCTCTTCTCCCTACTTCCTCATTCACAGAATCGGTCTGCAAAAAAATGGTATCACACACAAAAATTCCACACAAAGATGCTTTTTTTTCTTTCATCACAAAATGACTAATTATATTTTTCACAATGTTGAAAGAACACTTATTTCCCCCTAGAGGACCAGAGGAAATGACCTATACACAGTGCAGAGAATAGTTGTTATAGCTAGGTTTGAGCCAAAAAAACACCAGTGAGCGGAAGTCCATCTACATCTGAAGAAATTGCATCTCTAAGTGAACAGTTCTCAAGTGCTTCTTATGATTATCCAGTTCTATGAGTATGGGAATAGCTTTGCTTTCCTGTTTCACTTCCTTGCTGGCCTGCTGCTTCTAACACACAACCTATTTTATAGGTACATACATTCTCTCTCTCTCTCTCTCTCTCTGTATGTCTCACACACACACACACCACCCACATACTATATTCATTCTTTCTTTCTTTCTTTTTCTCTTTTTTTCTCTTTGATGTTTACCACTGCGGTTTCTGTTTCTCAGTTTCTTACCACTTTTCTCCTCCCCTGCGTGTCTGTCAGAAGTGATGGTCTGTTCTTTTCTGTTCACACTAGCATCTCTCGCTCACTCAGTTGATGGACACCACGAAACATGGAGCTCTCTGCGGTAGGCCTACTGCTCGGTGAGTCATGCTTGTGTGTGCTTGTGTGTGTGTGGGGGAGAGCGAGAGCGAGTTGGGGACAGGGTCTTGGGGGCACATTATATGCATGTTCTCAGTCTTCAAGCTCAGGTTGTTTTAGTCACATGTTTATATCCTATATGACCGCTAGCTACAGATCAGAGGCACCTGCATGCATTTGGATGTATTCAGTGTACTGTTTGTTCTGTTTATTCGCCTTTGTTGTTAAGAGATGCAAATGTACGTGTTGCAGTCTAGAGGTTGTTAATTTGTGAATTAAATTTAAGTTTTCGGACAGAGTATATTTTATTATATATTTGTTTTAAAGAGGCTATGGTTCAAGAGGCCAAGAGGTTAGAGCTCAAGTAGTTTGTGATGTCATCAGAGAGCACAAGTGAGAACCGAACAGTTCTTATGCGAGCAGTGTGAGAGAGACAGCTATATGCTAGCTGAGGATGTACCGTACGCTATTTTTTGAATGTAAACACTGAATTGACAGTGAGGGTGCCGTTAGGAGAATGAAGTCATGTCTCTTTAAGAGTCATGTCTCTAAGGGTGCAACTCGAGTGAAGTGATATGAATGTAAAGAGCAGTGGGCTTGTTTATTTTTGCTTTAATGAAACTGTTTATCACTTCAAGGCCTTGCTTCCTTATACTGTAGGCCTATACCTTAAATATGATTAAAGTGACACTTCAGTAGATGAGTGTATTTTTCTGTCAGTTTATGTCTGTGGTTTATATCAAACAAAACATCAATTAATCAATCAATATACAATGTATGCTACATCTTAAAGGAGCTGTGTGTAAGAAATGTACTCCAAATAATCATTAAACGGTCCTGATATGTCACCAGACATGAAGAAATCATGTTCATTTTAAACACTGATATCACTGACGGTTGTTGTCCTGACAGAATATTTGCATTTGAAAAGCTAAGTTGCAGCCCACAAGTAGTGTTTATGTTATCATTTCAAGTGGTATTTGTATTGGTGTCGTTGTCAAGGCCTCATTATGCTTCCGCAAAATATCATGACAAGGTCAGAAATAAAACAAGGCTATGTATAGGAGATGCTTTTGAAAGATGGAGACAGCTGAAAGCAACAAAATATTTTGAACATGATTGTAGTACCAATTTTGGCCACAATCCTACACACAGCTCCTTTAACTGGAAACTCTGATAAGTCAGCTTAATGATTGTACAGCTTTGAGAATCGCTTGATTGATGCATTTTGCTCTTCATTTGCAGCCAGTGACTGGCCTGTCAAAGACAGTTGTAATGGCCATACTGTACCTTGCAGGGACCACAGGGGAGCATGGGGATAAAGGAGATCAGTAAAATATTGGGCTACAAGGGCATGAATTGATTTAGTGATTGGAATTTATGCTTAGTTCTCGTGGGCCCTAGCCTGGCGAATGCCAAACTAAAATCACAAGTGATATTTAGTCTGGGGACCTACCTATTGCATTTCTCGTAGCGGAAGCATCGCTTACAATTGTCCATAGCCGTTTATTGGGCGCTACAAATGTCTATCATAGCGTCTGTACATACCTCGGAGCCAATACCAGAGCCACCATGTGACGTAAAATGCAATCGAGGGCCGTACAAATCCCTTTTTGTTCTGCGATTGGATACCGAAAGTAAGCGAGAAAAACGGCCATAGTCACCATGCTCCTCTGCAGAGTGAAATGAAATAAGCGCGCAAAGGAGCATGGGAATTCCCAGGCTACGTGGGCCCTGTATCAATGGGAACTGTTGTCCACACGGACATTCTTGTGTGTTACTCCAGTGACTGAGTCAGGGAAGTCACGCATCTGTATAGCTCCAGTTATGAGTTAAATAAAACTATAGCCCCGTTGGGTAAGAAAGATATATTCTGTCATACGCGGTTTTGGATATGAGCAACATGGGCTATCACAGGGCCCCATCCAGCCGTGGATGGCATCATGCTCTTGCCTGTCTGTTGCAAACATCTTGTGACTTGAGGACTGAGGGTCTCTGTCTGTTTCTGATTGTGTTTCAGTGCTGAGCTTGTGTACCTGCTCTGGACATGCTGCAGGTGAGATTTAATATATTTATATATATTTTTATTATATTTATCATGTTTCCCAACCATGTTAGTAGCCTAGAGCTCTAGACGTACCCCTAGCGGTAGCAAATTTTAATTTGCACAGCAGATACGTCTAGAGGCCACTGATAGAAACCCGT
Organism: Sardinella longiceps; assembly: GCA_027497455.2. Lineage (NCBI taxonomy): Eukaryota > Metazoa > Chordata > Actinopteri > Clupeiformes > Clupeidae > Sardinella > Sardinella longiceps. The sequence continues at coordinate 26,022,830 of JAODXP020000028.1, read as the reverse complement.
TGTATCCTTCCTCTGGCGGCGGATAACCAATCACAGCACGGTATGTGTACAGGAAATCGTAAGGCGGGCCTTGTACGATGACGACAGCCCTGCTCAAATCAGAGCAGAATCGTCTTTGGCTTTAGTTTTGGACGAATTGCACTTGTCGTTTTCTTTGAAAGTGAAACAAGAAAGTGCACTGAAGTTTTTCGTTTTGAAAAAGATGTCTTTGCCGTGTTACCGACGGGCTACAGGAAAAAGTTTGATATACCAGCTGGTACCAGTGGCCGGAACGCTAGCCTATTACGTGGCAGTTTGAAAGACAACGCTTTCACCCGCCCCTCCATTGCGGTACAGTCTATCAATGGTCTTCAGACTATACATTCTTATGATATAGTCTGGCGTGTCAGGCTACCATGTTAGTGTAATGGATGCCAACTAGCCAGGCTAAGCTGTTGGTAGCACATTCTAAATCCTCACACCCCTTGCCACAAGAACGCTTCAAACTGCTGAGGCAGTAGCTTGGGCTTTTCAGCTGAATGGTTAGAGCTTTTGACCGCAATGCTGTGTGGGTTTGTTGTAGTTGATGAGGTGACAGGTTTGAGACCTGTGTGCAGGGCAAACAGACCTCGCCTTCATAAGTCAAAAGTCAAAGTAAAATTCTGTACAGAGCTTTGATGGGGTACAGTATAGATCATATCTAGTATTCATTATTCATCATATGAATGCCCATTAGATTCCCATTACCAGTCTGAAACTCTGAAGTCTTTCTTTTGGATTCATACACATTGTGCTGCACTTGCTGTGAAATTTCTGTTACTGACTTTCTGTGTAAATTTTGCTTTGTGTGCCATGATTTGCAGAAACATCATCACAAGATGATACACACAATGTCCAAAGCTCCACTACGCCTCCAGGCACAAACAACAATTTATCTAGCCCGGGTAAGAAAATATGACAACAATAATAATGAAAATAGTAGGCTAACTATTGTGTAATTCTTCAGATTATTACCCTTATGCTACCCTAAAACAGATACAGTAGTTCCGATGTCAGGCTGATACATGTACTGTATCTTGACCCTTTTTGCTTGATAATTCTTGCATTCCACTCTCTCAGTCAAGTTTAGATTCACAAAATGTGGACATTTTGTTCTATGTAATGTGGCCTACAAAAGTTATGGTGGTTGTTTATGCGTTACCTGGCAACAATTGACCAAATTTGGTTATATACTTGAAAGGAAGTGGTGTTTTTTTATTGTTATTTATGGGTAGTTACATACATTTCCTGTTGCTGTGCCATCTTTTATCGAAACTTTACCAGGTGTTACATCTGAGCCAGAAATCAAAGAGTGAGAGTTCAGTAACCTCACCACTGTACCACAGGGGATGAGAACTCAAGAGAAGAAATAGTGTCAAAAACTGGTAATTAGAAAATGCTCAGATAAACAAAGTTGGGGCAGGGACAAAAGGGGCAAAGGCAGAAAACCAAAACCAGATCAAAAACCTAAAATGTTAAATCAAAAGCTTATCAGAGTAGCACAGTCCAGGGCACAAAACTCAAATAGCCAGAAAAGTCTGAAGCGTAGGCAAGAACATAAAAACAACAGGTTTGCATTATAATATTAATAGGCAGAAGTAAGGAATGAGAAGAAAGACAGAAAACTGAAATACAGACACTGGACACATGACAAGACAATAAGGATCAAATGATAGGAAACACAAATTGAAAGGTGGAGACCAGGAGCACATATAACAACAACCAACAAATAAACACTAACAAACAAAAGCACATGGGAATAGACTACTACAGTATGTCCAACGATGACTCTTGACAGGCACTATGGCCAGTAATGTCCCAACACGGCCTTGTATGTATATTTTTCATAATGATAATGTGTCACGTTTGCTCTTGTGTCAGTAGCAAGAGGAAAAAAGTTGATAGAAATTACTCCCCTACATCTGATTGGCTAAGAGTCTGTTTTCACATGCAGGTGCATTCTGCAAGATACAAAGTGATATGGTGTTCAATGTGTATAGTTTCTAAAAAAAATTATGTATAGTGACTTATATTTATCTTCTGTATATTGTTGTAAACCATTAGCAGATGACCAACAGGAACCACCCCATCACAATGGCCTCACAGGTGGTGTTGGTCCTCAAGAGACAAATGAAATTGACCATTCGTCTTCCAGAGTAACTTCAGATAAGAAAGGTTGATTAACAAATTCACATTGTGGTCCATTCTTATTTCATTACTAGGCAATGGTGAATAACAAGTTTTCTCAAATGATATGCATGCCCTGGCCCCCTAGAAAGATGCATGTCAGGTCACCTAAATACTCACAGTCTATCACAACACTTTGGTCATTTTCAAAGAGCACTGGGCGACCTTGAACTGCTCCTGACCTTTTGCTATTTATCTGATTAATTTCCAACCTTTCCCGCCCTCAGCTAAATTGACCCTACAGCCAGACAGTCTGGTGTATATTGGAGAGAATGTTACCCTGAAGTGTGAGATACAGTCTGAGGGTGACTGGAAATATAAATGGTTTAAAGGCAGCAGCAGCTCTCTACTTTCTCATCCTGACACCAGCAGCACACTGACCATCACAGCAGCTGAGTCTGATGAGGGTCGTTACTGGTGTCAGGGAGAGATGAGGGATAGATCGGAATCATCACTGATAAGTGAAAGCGCTTACTGTGAAAGGTGAACATGTTTGAATCAGATTTTTGTTCTTTATTTGTGTATTTTCAGCAAATCATGTAGATCAACCACTAGAGCAGTATGAGAAGTATAGGAAACAGAGAAATGGAAACAGTAAATATCAAAAGGAAAGAAAGAGAGCTATACAGTGTGTGTGTGTGTGTGTGTGTGTGTGTGTGTGTGTGTGTAGCCTGACATAGCCCACCCATAATACGAATGTTCATCCGTATCCATGGTCTGGGGACGGTCTTCATGGGCGTGTTTACATTGGTAGAGAGACAACCGGCTAATAATAACCAATAATTTTAACTTAACTAAATTTTAAGTTCTTTAGAACAGGAGATTTTTAGTGTTGGTGTCACTACATTACTACATTCAGGTGTGAAGTCTGTATTGACATCCTTCATGTGATTTGTCTTCTCAGATCTCCCTCTCGCTACAGTGAATGTAATGTCCCCTCAGTATCCCTTATACCCTGGAGAGTCAGTCACTCTAAGGTGTGATATAAAAGAGCATACAGACTGGGTTCAGTATTGTTGGTACAGAGGCAACCAGGTCATACCCCAGGAAGGAGGTCACAGCATCACCATAGCTCTGTCTCCCCATTCTGATCAAAATGTGATCACATGTGAAGGACGTAGACATCAAAGACCACTGAATTCCCGGACTAGTGTCCCTTTTCCTCTCAACACCAGAGGTAAATACAGATAAAGTAAGGCACAGTACCAGTTTCAATTCATTTTGTAACAGAGCAGTATTATGGCATGATTTTGCTGTTTATGTTTTTCCATACAGTGCTTCCCAAAGCTACAGTGACTATAGAGCCTGCAAGTCTGGTGTATATTGGAGAGAAAGTCACTCTGAAGTGTGAGATACAGTCTGAGAGTGGCTGGACATTTAAGTGGTTTAAACACTCAGTCAATAATCCACTTCTTCAATCTGATGCTAAGGAACTGATTATCACAAGAGCAGCTCAGTTTAATCAGAGTGATTTCTGGTGTCAGGGAGAGATGAAACATAGAGCTGTTTCATCACAGATGAGCGAAAGGCTTCATCTTACAGTTAAAGGTGAGTGATGTGCAAATGTACAGGGTGAATAACATGTGACTAATTTTGACCATTATTGATTGAATGCATCATGGCCTTGCAAACCTTTGTGTCAATGCGTTTAGGTTGTTTGCCTTTCTGTTAAAGGTAAGGAGCTAAGCTGTTCTAATTGTAACTTTACTAAATTTGATTTTGACACATTCTTTAGATGTAAGAATAGGAGAATATTTAGTGTTGGTGTCACTACATCTGACACTCCATGCACATTCAGGTGTGAAACCTGTATTGACATCCTTCATGTGATTTGTCTTCTCAGATCTCCCTCTAGCTACAGTGCATGTAGTGTCTCCTCCGTCTTCCGTATATCCTGGAGAGTCAGTCACTCTAAGGTGTGATATAAAAGAGCATACAGACTGGGTTCTGTATCGTTGGTACAGAGGCAACCAGGTCATTCCCCAAGAAGGTCACAGCATCACCATTACTCTGTCTCTCCATTCTGATCAAAATGTGATCACATGTGAAGGACGTAGACATCAAAGACCACTGAATTCTCGGACTAGTGTCCCTTTTCCTCTCAACACTAGAGGTAAATACAGACAAATGCTCATGGTACCAGTTGCAATGCATAATGTAACAGTGCAGTATTATGGCATGAATTTGCTGTTTATTTTTTTCCATAGTGCTTCCTAAACCTACAGTGACTGTAGAGCCAGAGAGTCTGGTGTATGTTGGAGAGACAGTCACTCTGAAGTGTGAGATACAGTCTGACAGTGGCTGGACATTTAAATGGTTTAAAGATAGTTTAAAGGCCAGGCTTCCTCACTCTGATGCTAAGGAACTGATTTTCACAGCAACTGAGTTTTTTAATCAGAGTGATTACTGGTGTCAGGGAGAGATGGAACATAGAGCTGTTTCATCACAGATGAGTGAAAGGGTTCATCTTACAGTTAAAGGTGAGTGGTGTGCAAATATACAGGGTGAATAGCATGTGACTTGACCATTGCTGATTGGCCTTGCAAACTATCTTGATGCGTTTTTGTTGTTTGCCTCAACAGATCTCCCTACATCTATAGTAACTGCAATGTCTCCTCAGCCTCCCTTCTATCATGGAGAAAAAGTCACTCTGAGTTGTGATATAGCTCAGTACACAGACTGGTATCAGTATGCATGGTATACAAACAGGAGTCCTATACCCCAATTGTTTCAGAAAACTCTCACCATCTCTCTTTCTGATACTAGGCAGTACACATGTATAGGACAGCGACGAGATCGGCCAAGAAAATCTCAACCCAATGCCCCTTTCTCTATCAAATTTACAGGTGAAAAAGTCTGCTAAAAAGTTATTTAAACACACTATAAATGACGTATTTAATCATGCAATAATTGTGTTGTTTATCTTTCCCATAGCCCCTCCAAAAGCTACACTGATTGTGCAACCAGAGACTCCTGTGTTCACTGGAGATACAGTCACTCTGACATGTCAGCTTCAACCTGAGAGTGTCTGGAGATATAAGTGGTATAAAGACAGGAGTTCAAATCTACTTTCTGAGTCTTACACCAACACCTTCACCATCAGAGGAGCTGCTGAGTCTCATAAGGGCCAGTACTGGTGTCAGGGGGAGAGGAGAGACAGACCCACAGCATCACAACCCAGCTGGGGAATAATTATTGAAGTCAAAGGTAGATTATTGTGTTGTTACCTAGGTTACTCGATCACCTCTAAAAAAATAATTTATGATGGTGATGGAGGAACAGTCTAAAAAAACCTTTGACAATCATTATATGACCGCTACGCTTGCTACGCTGCGGCAGTCATAATTATTTATTGATAGATTTGTGTAGCCTATGTACAAAGTATATACCTGTTCTGCAAAAGCAACAAAATATCTTTGATATCATAAACATTCTTGAATCCTACTGGTGTTTTTCATCCACAGCTCTGCCCACAGCTAAAGTAACTGCTGAGCCTCCTAAGGGGCCATATTACCCAGGAGATGTAGTCACTCTGAGATGTGACATAAAAGAATACACAGACTGGAACAAGCATTACTGGTACAGAAACACTTATTTCCTTAAAAATAGGGACAGCCAAACCATCACTATCACTCTCTCTGGACCTGACCTTGACCAATATGCATGTGAAGCACGTAGATATAATAGGCCAGTGAACTCCGAGCGCAGTGCCCCTGCTTCAATTGAAATAACAGGTCAATGCAGCTTCTATACATGTAGCTACAGTGATACTGATTACAATTATTACACTGATTAACTGAAACTGAAAAATAACTGTAAACGTATTTGCTTGTATATCCTCCTTTCATAACACAGCCATGCCAAAGCCTGAGCTGACTGTAGAACCTTCACTTCCTGTTTACACCGGAGAAACTGTCACTCTGAGATGTATAATACAGCCTTCATCTGGCTGGACATATCGGTGGGATAAATCTAAAAAATCCAGGTGGTCCAGAGTCTCTGGGATAAGCATCAGCACCTACGCCATCAGCAGGGTCAGTCTGTCTGATGAGGGCATGTATAGATGCTCCGGCATCAGAGATAAAAGCTTGAAATCATCACCTTATAGCAAGACGATTCAGCTGACAGTGAAAGGTAAGTTTTATTTATAATATACAGTATCTGATCCTGACAAAGACAGAACCATAGCAACACATCCTGTAAGATAATTTGTGATATCTTCTTTAAAACGGTGCTCCGGAGTGAATTCAAGCATTGCCCTGTTGAACAAGCCTGCTAAATGCACTTGTTAGCGAGTGGAACAAAAGAATTTGGAACAACATAGACCGAACGTGAACGCAAAAGCGAACAAGCACTTTACATTGAATCAATGGAAACGGATTATTTGAAAGCAAAAGTAAGATCTGAGGTACCGTTTACTCAATGTAAAGTATTTTGCATAGGTCTATGCTGTTCGAAATTCTTTTCCTTCATGTGAAATATATTGTTTTTAGAAGGCTCGTGCAACAGGGCTATGCTTTTAAAACTTACTCCGGAGCTATCCTTTAAGTGTGTCTCCATGTGTGTTTCCAGTGTGTATGCAGTATTTGATCTTTTTTTTTTTTTTTTTTGCTGCAAATATTCTCACAGCTCTGCCAAAACCTAAACTGACTGTGCGGCCACACAGCTCAGTGTATATTGGAGAGACAGTCACTCTGCAGTGTGAGATAGAGTCGCCTAGTGACTGGACATATGTGTGGTATGATGACAAGACTGATAGTAAACCCTCTACATCTGGCACAAACACACTCAGCATCACAGCTGATGGGTCTAAACATTACCAGTGTCAGGGAAGGCTGAGAGATAGAGCTGTCACATCAGAGAAGAGTGAACATGTTTATCTTTATGTTCAAGGTAAGTGGTGTGTGTGTGTGTGTGTGTGTGTGTGTGTGTGTGTGTGTGTGTGTGTGTGTGTGTGTGTGTGTGTGTGTGTGTGTGTGGTGACAGTGTATACAGTGTTATTGGGAGAGACATATAGGCAACAGGCTACAGTGTTAAGTTCTGAATATAATAGAATGTACAATAAAAATAAGAGAATGAGATCTGCCTCCCATTTCTCATTTTCTCCATGTGTTTCTTTGCAGCCCTGCCTTTGGCTACAGTGACTGTAACACCACAGAGTACTGTGTTCACTGGAGAGACAGTCACTCTGAAGTGTGTGATAGAGTCTCACAGTGGCTGGACATATAAGTGGTATAAAGGGTCCAGCAGAACCCCAGTGTCTGAGAGAAACACCTTCACCATCAGAGGAGCTGCTGAGTCTGATAAGGGCCAGTACTGGTGTCAGGGGGAGAGGAGAGACTGGCCCAAAATGTCACAGTCCGAGGAAATAACTCTTGATGTGAAAGGTATCACAACTGTGTGTGTGTGTGTGTGTGTGTGTGTGTGTGTGTGTGTGTGTGTGTGTGTGTGTGTGTGTGTGTGTGTGTGTGTGTGTGTGTGAGATTTGCAGGAGTTGTAGACAACAATATATTTCCTCCTCCACAGGCTCAAAACCCAAACTCACACTAAGTCCAGTCCACCAGCTCTTCACAGGAGACTCAATGACTCAAACATGTGAGTTGGGTGTTTCCTCTGGTTTGGTGTTCTACTGGTACAGAGACACTCATACCTCTGATCCTGTGAACCAGACTGATGGAAACTCCTACAGCATCAGATCTGTTAAAGTCTCTGATGGAGGACAGTACTGGTGCAGAGCACAGAGAAGAAACCCAGCCTTTTCTACCCAAGACAGTGATAGAGTTTACATCAACATTACAGGTTTGTTTCCATAAGTGAATTTGACAAATACAGTGATGATTTAAGCTACTGCTTTTCATTAACACACCAGTATGATACATTATATACTGAATTTTAATATTATGTTTTGCATACTAAGCTTATAATTACCAAAAATGTTTTTACAGAGAGACCAAAAGCTATCATTACACTGAAATCCAACTGGAGCAAGTTCTTCAGTGGGGAGCAGGTCTCTCTCAGATGTGACATAACAAGTGGGGAGAGCAGAGACTGGGAGTACAGCTGGTTTAGAAATGGAACTTTTCCATCTGCAAGTGGATATGAAATCAATCCAGAGGAAGGCGGTAACTATACTTGTAGAGGACAAAGGAAAAGTGATCAAAAATCATCAGAAAAAAGTGATGCTGTGCCTGTTAGAATCTCATCTGGTCAGTATATGTCTTTTCAATTGTAACCATTAAATTTTGACAATTCTAACTTGTAAAGTGTTGGAGGTGACATTGAATGTATTGTTCTGTGCTACATTGTTCTGTGCACAATTTATTATAACTATTTAAAGGCTGTACTTTTGAAATAAGTTCATGATGCTATTCCCCCGAAACAGAGAAAGCCCAGGCAGTTCTGAGTTCCCTTCCACAGCCTTGGCTGACTGAAGGAGACTCAGTTACACTCAGCTGTGGGGTTAAAGACTCCACTTCAGGCTGGAGATTCCACTGGTACAAGACTGCCCCCTATAGGCACAATTTGCCTCATGTGACTCATGGACAGAGAAACCATTCTTTAAAGTTGCTGTCAGACAGCAGCATGAGAGGATCTGGAGGCTCCTTCACTCTCAGCCCTGCTGCTCTTAGACACTCAGGGGTTTATGTGTGCAGAGCAGAGAGAGGAGAGCCAGCCTATCACACACAGTTCAGCCAACCTCAGCCTGTCTGGGTCACAGGTGAGAGACAGATTCTTTCATCCCAGCAATTATGTACTGTATGAGGCACTTCCTCATTGGTTAAAATCTATCGTCTCTCTTAGATCTATCTCTTACAGCTACTGTGATCCTCCATTCCAACTGGTCCCAGATCTTCACATCTGAGTCTCTCTCCCAGAGCTGTGGGGTTCAGGGCAACTCTACTGGATGGAGACTGAGGTGGTTCACAGGCAGAGGACGGGAATCAAAGTGTCCCACTGACTGGAGATCAGAAACAGGATCCATCTGCAGCATCAGATCAGCATCTCCATCAGACAGTGGAGTTTACTGGTGTCAGTCTGAGACTGGAGAGCAGAGTAATCCTGTCAACATCACAGTGTATGGTGAGGGCAGTTAAACAATTGCTTATTAACATTTGCTTCCATTTATTTATTAGATAGGTTACTATTATGTGGTTGTGGTGGTTATGTGCAAATGGTGTGGTTTACTTTAATTCATCTAACTAGTTTTTGTCTTTGTAAAGCTTAAAAATGTTCTTATAGTAAGTTTCAGTAGCCTATAGAGTATCCCTGTAACCACCTGTGGCTCTGTGTGTAGCAGGTAATGTGATCCTGGAAAGTCCTGTCCATCCTGTGACTGAGGGAGATCCTCTGACTCTGCGCTGTAGATATCGCTACCAGCCATCAAACATCAGTGCTGACTTCTATAAAGATGGGACACTCCTCCAGACCTCCACCACAGGAGAGATGACCATCCCTGCAGTCTCAAAGTCACATGAAGGCCTCTATAAGTGCAACAACACAGAGAAAGGAGAGTCACCGGAGAGCTGGGTCACAGTTAGAGGTTGAGAATTTTGATATTTATTTTGATTATGTGTACATCAGTGATTTTCAATAAAAGTCATTAATCTTTGCTCACTGTGTTCAAAGTTTCAGATTCTGAACCCTTGCAGTTGCTGGTTACAGTGGTTGTTGGGATGGGGCTTTTTGTATTGGTCATGTTCATTTTACTGGCCATGGTGTATCGGTTCCGGAAATCGAAAGGTGAGAGAACAGTTATCAATTTATTGTGTAATGCTACTGTGAGAAGAGACATCTCCTATGTAGACAGTTCAACTTCAGCATGTGACATATCACACTTTCTCCATATCCAGGTCAAGCGATGCCTACCATGTAAGTTTCTCTCTCTCTCTCTCTCTCTCTCTCTCTCTCTCTCTCTCTCTCTCTCTCTCTCTCTCTCTCTCTCTCTCTTTCTGCTTTGCTCATGAAATGTTTGTCTCCCTCTAGAGTTCAGCAGCAGAACAACGGTCACAGTTCAGTCTCACAGGAAACACAAAATCTAGGTAAGATATATTATGTAAAGATACTCTTTTGTGGTATAAATATCCTGTCTTCATCCCTGAGGAAATTCAGCCTATGCATTTTAGCGACACAAACAGCAACAAGCAAGTGAGCCCAAAGTGAGGTGCCATATTTCACAGATTTGGATGTATGCATTTTTTGGATTTGGATTATGGATTTTTTTTGTGTGTGTGTCATTTGTATCTTTCACAAGGTGGTGCTGCATCTGGAGCAGGTGATGTGGTCTATGCTAAACCTGATTTGAGGGTGAAGCATGCAGAAAGGAAAAAGAAAAATGGTTTGTTGATAAAATGCAGGCTTTGTGCCCATTTAATTATTTTATGAATGTAGTGATGTCTGTACAGTATATTGTATAAAAACTATTGATTGATTGAGTCATTCATTCATTGTGCCAGTCAACCCTGATGTGAACAATTCAGACTCTCTATATTCACTCCTGAAACCAGTGACGAAACCAGGTAAGATAACACTCTTACCGTATATGCATTTAGTGTCAAGCTATAGAAGTGATATTCATGGGCTAGCCTGACATAGCCCGACCATAATACTTCTGTTCATCCGTATTCATGGTCTGGGAACGGTCCTCTTGGGCGTGTTTATATCAGTAGAGAGTCTACCGGCCAATAAGCGACGCTGATTAGACGAGCTGTCCAATTCTTTCAAACCAAAAGTGAATACCCTCCCCCCCGCAGTATAATCGCGTAAGGTTAAAGAACCTCCAGACCATGAATACGGATGAACAGCAGTATTATTGTCGGGCTATGTCAGGCTATTCATTGGCCCCATCAGCTACATTTTTGCACTGAAATCAACTGAAATTTTTCTCAAGTTATTATTAAATCTCAGCATCATTTGTACTCTAACTGTGTGTGTCCAAATGTGCATGATGTTTGCAGATGAATAGAACACACACCTAATGATTAGAACACATGTCTAGAATAGTCACATGCCTAATGTGCTGTCCCTGTTGTGATCGTGTTTCAGCTGAGCCTGATGGTGGTGCTGGACCCTGTGATGTGACTTATGCACAAGTTAACGTAAAATCAAACAAAGTGAAAAAGCAAGGTAAATTGATTAATACACATTTCCCTCTTTGTGATAGTTCAGACATTTCTAGGGAGTGATTTAAAACATTCTCACAACTCGTGACAGCTCAACGCTTTCTCTTTTTATTATCTTGATGCTTCAGATGCCCCCAGTGATGTCACCTATGCTGATGTACACATTAAGATGAAACCACTAGAGAGAAGTGGTAAGTCATCTCTGATTTTGAAAGCAAAGCTACACCACTTCTCTCTTTTTAGAACGTGACACCTACTGTAATATACAGTAGCCTAGTGCAGTAATCTAATCCAAATCCAAACTGATGAAACTAGGAAAAATGTTTTTCATGTCATGCAGATCTGCTATATCTGGTGTTTAAAGCGGTGCTCCGGAGTGATTTCAAGCATAGCCCCGTTGAATGAGCCTGCTAAATGCACTAGTTAGCGAGTGAACAAAATGATTTGGAACAGCATAGACCGAACACGAACACGAACGCAGAAGCAAACAAGCACTTTATACACTGAATCAATGGAGACTCATTATTTGAAACCGAAAGTAAGATCTGAGGTACCTTTGACTCAATGTAAAGTGCTTCACGTTCGGTCTATGCTGTTCAAAATTCTTTCATTCCATGCAAAAGGCTTTCTTTCATTCCAAGGCTCGTGCAACAGGGCTATGCTTAAACTTACTACGGAGCTATCCTTTAAGGCCAAGCCTTAACCTGTATGTAGCTGTGCCAAGCTCTGACATAGGCCTACAATAAATGTCATTCTGCAAGCCAACATGTAAGTAGTTTTTCTGTTGCCTGTTTTTCAAGTCAACCCCACATCATCTGAGGAAGAGCATGTTTACTCTGCTGTGAAGCCCAGCTGCTCCTCAGGTAATGAATTATGTCCTGCAGGCAGTTATTATATCCATAGAAAACATCTCGTTATGTTTCTCTAATTGTTTAATGTACCTGTAACTGAGGAACAGACTGAAACACCCCAAAATCAACTCATTCCTTCTATTGAATCTGTTCCAGATGGAGGGTCCTGTGATGTGACTTATGCACAAGTTAAGAGGAAACCAAAGAGACCTTGAGAGGAAACATACATACGTCGTACTTGTGTTACAGAGTAAAATCCTACTGTTAGTCATTTATAAACCAGTGATAGTCCTGAGTACTTTCAACCACCCTGTTATTCAAGCTCACAAAGAATCTGATTATGAACCAGCAGTTACAGTAATAGTGCCATACACCTTACTGGAACCAAGATCAAGGCTGCCAGCTTTCACTCTCATAATCTAAATAAGGACTAATTTTATGTAGCATTTTCCAGCGATATGTCTATACTTCCTGTTTATTGCTGATCTGAGAATTTAGAGCTTCTATGTTATTCAGATTTGATGTTGCCTACTGTATGTAAATGGATGTTTATAATTGTGTGTTATGGAACAAGAACACATTTTTGATACAACATATCTTTGATATAGGCCTACTGTGTAGTATTTTTTTAGAAACATCAAAACACAAAAAATGTATTGTGTCCTGAATATCATGTAATTTATCCAATAAACCATTTTTTGCTAATTATCTGTATCTACAATTGAGAGCTTTTGAGGAGGTTTGGCTTTGGTTTACTGCAGAGATTAGCCCTAAAATAAGAAAAGAACCTTCAGACCAAAACTCCAAAGACAAGGAGAGAAACACTGAAGTCTTTCAATCATTTGCCATCAGATATCTTCATAATATTCATCTTCAGACATTCCACTAATATCTGAAATATCTGTGCTTGGTGTTCCTCCCTCCCCTGTTCTCAAGGGTGGAGCTACTTTTGCAGATGTATAAAATACTCTCACAGAGGAGACATATATAGACCATGAGTCACTCACTTAAAGGCCAACATCATGGACTCCACTCTTATATGGATTTTGTTTGGTAAGTAAAGTGCACACTTGCTTTAAGTTGTAGGTATGACATGTGGCCTGTGTAGGGGAGTAACTGAATACATGCAACAAAATAAAATTAATTAACAAATCAGTTAGATTGAAATAATGTGTAATTGAATTACAGTTACTTCAAGAAATGTTCAGGATTACCATTTCAAACTACATCTGAATGTCTTCTGCAGATATTTCTTTTGTGTATTTCATGTGTACAGCATCCTCCATTTACATCTGAAAGTCTGATACTATTTGGATATTTAATTGTTTCTCCCATGTTAGTGTTGGCAACACCACATTTGCTTGTGTATCTACAGCAGCCTTCAGTTGCAAGGAGGCCTACTGTTAGATAGAAACTACAACTTATGCCTTGCCCATTGCCAGACATACAAAATGAACTGCAGTGAGCAGGCACACATACTGTATGTGCAATCAATCCACATTATGCAGCATTTGTTTTACTCACTCACAAAGATCAGCATAATCTCACAGTAACACGGTGTTGAGGTGTTAAAGTCACTGCTGTGTCTGTTTTGAGTAGCTTACAGTAAAAGATTTTGAATAATGCTTGAAGGTTAGGCTAATCCTGCAAAATCTCAAAAAATCTAAATGGATGGCAGTTGAGAAAAGTCTAGAAAAGTAAGCAAATAATTAGTTACTTAACTTTGTGAAAGTAATGAAAGTAGTTACACTACTATTACATTTTAGTCAGGTTAACTTGCAATTGGTACACGTTACATTTCCAAACTCTCCCAACACTGTGTGTATGGCATGCTCAGACCAAATTAAGTGACTGCGAGATACAGTGGAAAAAAATGTAGCCTATTATTGTTATGCTAACTAATCATGCATCATGACATCACTGGTTGGTTTTGAATTGAGTGGCATGTTAATAAAGATGACAGAACAATGGTAGGCCTATGTCCACTTATGTGCATTGAGTTTTGATGAGGTCCAGCCTTGACTGTATATAATCACTGTACTGCACAGACTTTTGCAACTGGTGTAACTATTGGTCATCCCATTCCATTGCTCTTGGTCATATTGTAGTTGCATCCAGTCGAATAGATTACATCTAGAATGAAGTAGATCTGAAAATAAAAGTGACTGAGTTTTGAATGCTAGGTAGGCAGGAAGCATTGTTTCCACCACAAGTCACAAAGGCATTTTTTTTTTAGCTGCTGACCACACGAACACAGCTTCTGCCTGTTGCATTTTCAGAATTAAATGTAAAGACAAAGAGCTAGACTAGATTGCATCTTAGGTGTATGTCATAGTATCTATCTGTCACTCATGGTCTGTGAAATTGTGCAAGGCTATTCCATATAAACAGCACATTTATGAAATGGACAACAAAGTGGAGTCAGTTAGTGATTCTCTTGCGTGGATGTTGTTTGTTTGCTTCTTGTTTTGCTCAAGCTGTGAGAAGTCATAAAACTATCCTGTCCTGGGAGTGAAAATAGGAAGTGGTTTGTTCTGTAGCACATAGTTTTGAGTATTGGACAAATAATACTAGTAGATTGATTAGATGGAAAAAAAATGGAGAGATGTATTCAAAGGCTCTTCACAGCTGCAACTAGAGAAATTACGTTTATTCATGTCCCAAATTATGATCTCTAAGTTTCAAAGACAGATGACAAGGTAAAAAATCAGAAACTACATTTTCAGTGGAACAATAATTGGGATAAAAGATTAGGATGTTGATACACAGGAAGGACACAATAGGAGACAAGGACTCTTAAACAAGCATTCTGTCCCGTTTACCTTAGATCAGGGGTACTCAACTACAAACTGAAAAGGTCCACTCGCCAAATTTCCAATGTTTCCGGGGTCCGAGGCTTATTTTTTGGGTAATGTCATCTTTAAACTGGGTTCCCTTATACAGAGAACGCTATTTCGTTCATACATCCCTTCACAACTTCGGCGTCGGTGAATGTTTTTTTTTGTGCTTGCCTAGACCCATGCCACTCGCAGTGACGCTTCAGTCGTGTGCTCTTGCTGGGTTGCTGGCCTGACTATCACAGTTTGTGACACTTGATATGATGCTTGCGTTTGATTTATTTTTCTGGTTCTCAACTCTCTATTTTGGGGATATTTCTTTTCAAAGTGCCCATGCTTTGTTTCATAGTGCCGCTTCACATTTCTACTTTTGACAACTGCAGATTAGACAAATTGGTTTAGTGCTCCCTGCAGGCAACCCAAATGCCCAAATTTGTCTGTCCAGTCCGCCTTAAACTCTCTGTTTTCTGAATCCACCTTTCGTTTCGCTCAGTTGCCATAGTGATGATAAACAACTTTGTTTTGAGATCGTGGGAAAATATGTAGGCTACAACTATAAAAATAACATGACAAGTTGACAAATAATTACACCTGAAACACTTTGAAAGTATAATTATTAATACTAAATTACTACTAATACTACTGCTACTACTAATAATAATAATAATCTTTATCAAAGACAGCTTTGGTCTCGGTCCGGATGACATAGCGTTTGGGTCCGCATCCGGACCCAGGTCCGCCAGTTGAGTACCCCTGCCTTAGATAGACAAAAAATCGGATTTCCAAGAAAATTGCAGAGCATTTCACTGTGCTGAAATTAGTCTTATGGACTAATTTCTGTCTATTGTGTTCCAGTGCTGTGTCTATATCCCTGCTCCAGACTTGCTGCAGGTAAAATTCTTTCATGTAGCAAATCATTTTTGTCGTGTTTCATACATTACAGTGAGTTATATTGTATACTCACATTCTACTGTTAATACATTAATGTTGATTTCCTCCACAGATCTGCCCACATCTACAATAACCATTGAGTCTCCTCAGGACCCATATTACCCTGGAGATGCAGTCACTCTGAGATGTGACATAACAGAGATCACAGACTGGAAGGAGTATAACTGGTACAAAGACAGTATTAAGATGGCCAGTGAGAGCAAGAGGACTCTCATCATCTCTCTTCCTGATGGTGCAGGGCAGTACACATGTGGAGGATGCAGAGAAAATCAGCCAAGGAATTCCCAGGAAAGTAACCCTGTCTCTATCAGAACCACAGGTACAGTAAATGTAGCTTGTTTAAAAGTTAGGTGACCCATTGAATTTCACCAAGTGTGTCATTTAGCCTACAGTTATTAATACACTGCTACAGAACAATTGAAAGGAAAGGGTTTGATATCATTGGCTGATGAGATGACATTCACCAGATGTGAATTTTCTGAGTTGTGACATAGCTGGGCATTGGGATCAGTATGTTTGGTATAAAGGTGGACAGCAGATTTCCAGTGAGAACAGGAAAGGTAACACTTTGCGGTAAGGGTACATGAATTATCATGAATTCATGCATGATTTCATTCATGATTCATTCGTGATTCATGCATTACTTCATCTCTGAATATCTAATGACTCATCAGGTATTAGCATGAATTCATTGTTTATCATTAATGACCTCCTGCTGAAATAGCAGATGATCTTAAGCATTAATTACTCTGGATACATCATCATGAGTCATGACTAATTACACATGATCATGATGTTTTTGTTCAAAAGAATTTGATATAATTTGATATAATAAAAGTACTTATTTAGCCTTTGGCCTAGTTCCTCATATCTATCCCATACATCAACTAAATTTTACCAATTTAACCATGTCAACACTTTAGTTGAGGAGGCACAAACATGATGAATTCATCATGATCATGCTAATTAATCATGACTCATGCTAATTAATCATGACTCATGATGATGCACCCAGAGTAACTAATACTTAAGATCATGTGCTATTTCAGCAGGAGGTCATTAATGACAAACAATGAATTCATGTTAATTCCTGATAACTCAATAGACTTTCAGAGATGAAGTAATGCATGAATCATGAATTTATCATGAATGATTTCATGCATGAATTCATGATAATTCATGTACCCTTACCGTAAAGTGTTACCGTTTGTGTACAGTATTATTGGGAGAGACATAGGCAACAGTGTTTATTTCTGAATATAATAGAATGTACAGTAAAAATAAGAGTTTATATCTGCCTCCCATTTCTCATTCTCTCCATGTGTTTCTTTGCAGCCCTGCCTTTGGCTACAGTGACAGTAACACCAGAGAGGATTCAAGCGGAGCGAGAGGTGTCAACGCTTGTTCAGTTCCTGGTTCTATTTTTGCAAGGGGGAGGGGGGAAAAATCCCCCTTTATGCAGACTTAAAGAATCTTTTCTTATTGTGATGTAATGATTTATGCAGACTTAAAGAATCTTTCTTATTGTGATGTAATGCATTTATGCAGACAGGAAGTATTCCAGTTTGCTCCCATTGAAATGTATTATGATTATCTTGCTCACTATTCCATGATCTTTGGTAACACCACTGAGTCCTGTGTTCACTGGAGAGACAGTCACTCTGAAGTGTGTGATAGAGTCTCACAGTGGCTGGACATATAAGTGGTATAAAGGGTCCAGCAGAACCCCAGTGTCTGAGAGAAACATCTTCACCATCAGAGGAGCTGCTGAGTCTCATAAGGGCCAGTACTGGTGTCAGGGGGAGAGGAGAGACAGACCCACAGCATCACAACCCAGCAATAAAATAACTATTGATGTCAAAGGTAATATAGAAATGTGTGTGTGTGTGTGTGTGTGTGTGTGTGTGTGTGTGTGTGTGTGTGTGTGTGTGTGTGTGTGTGCGTGTGTGGGTGTGTGTTTGCAGGAGTTGTAGACAACAATATCCTTATTTCCTCCTTCAGGCTCAAAACCCAACCTCACACTAAGTCCAGTCCACCAGCTCTTCACAGGAGACTCAGTGACTCTGAGATGTGAGTTGGGTGTTTCTTCTGGTTTGGTGTTCTACTGGTACAGAGACACACAGACCTCTGATCCTGTGGCTCAGACTGATGGAAACTCCTACAGCATCAGATCTGTTAAAGTCTCTGATGGAGGACAGTACTGGTGCAGAGCTGGGAGAGGAGACCCAGTTTACTTAACACAGTATAGTGATGCAGTTGTGATGAAGGTTATAGGTTTGTTTGCTTCATTACATTGAATGTGACATATTATTTTGATTTGAATGTAATATATTTTGGATATATTATTTACTTTAGTTCATCTATACATCGTCTTTTATAAATAGAACTATGAATATTTATATTTATATTTTGTTGTCAGATTTGTATGTATTATATTATATGTAATACTGGTTACATTGACAGAAAGACCAAAAGCCATCATCACACTAACATCAAACTGGACCAAGTTCTTCAGTGGGGAGCAGGTCTCTCTCAGATGTGACATAATGAGTGGAGAGAGCAGAGACTGGGAGCACAGATGGTTTAGGGATGGGCAGGCGGTCTACAGAAATGTCCCCTATCAGAATGAAATCAGTACAAGGAAAGGTGGAAGCTATATTTGTAAGGGAGAAAGGAAACTTGATAAAAAACAATCTGAAAAAAGTGATTCTGTTGCTATCACAGTTTTGTCTGGTCAGTAAGTGTTTATCATTATTTTCTTTACCTTTTATACTGATATTATTTGAGAGATATACATCAAATGTATTCTGTGGACAAGTACGTTCCTTGCTTATCTGTAAGTCCTATCCGTAAATGCTGTTTTGGTGCACCTTTAAATTTTAATTTTGTTCTTAAACAGAGAAAGCCCAGGCAGTTCTGAGTTCCCTTCCACAACCTTGGCTGACTGAAAGAGCCTCAGTTACACTCAGCTGTGGAGTTAAAGGCTCAATTACAGGCTGGAGATTCCACTGGTACAAGACTGCCCCCTACAGGCATGATTTGCAACATGTGACTCATCAAAACAGAGAATACCATATGGAACCTGTCTCAAATAGCATGAAAGGATCAGGAGGCTCCTACACTCTCAGCCCTGCTGCTCTTAGACACTCAGGGGTTTATGTGTGCAGAGCAGAGAGAGGAGAACCAGCCTATCACACACAGTTCAGCCAACCTCAGCCTCTCTGGGTCACAGGTCAGATAAAGTCTCATCAGTGTTAACTTGTCACCCTTACTGTGTGAAGCAGGTGTCTGTAGTGTATTTTATAGAATTCTAAGTACATGTATTGTATTGTAATGTCAATCTCAGGTGTGTCTCCGGAAGCTTCTGTGATCCTCCATTCCAACTGGTCCCAGATCTTCACATCTGAGTCTCTCTCCCTGAGCTGTGGGGTTCAGGGCAACTCTACTGGATGGAGACTGAGGTGGTTCACAGACAGAGGAGGGGAATCAAAGTGTCCCACTGACTGGAGATCAGAAACAGGATCCACCTGCAGCATCAGATCAGCATCTCCATCAGACAGTGGAGTTTACTGGTGTCAGTCTGAGTCTGGAGAGCAGAGTAATCCTGTCAACATCACAGTGCATGGTGAGTGTAATCAGACAGGATTTCTTATAGTGCATGAACAGTATTCACTTGCTAACAGAGATTTTTGTTGTTGACTAAACTAGCCATATTTTTTTGTATTGAATAAAAAAATAAATATTTGGAATTTGTCAAGATCCTTATGAATCAGGAATTTGTCAAATCTGATGGTCTTGTTTTATAACTGTGGCTCTGTGCGTAGCTGGTGATGTGATCCTGGAGAGTCCTGCCCATCCTGTGACTGATGGAGATCCTCTGACTCTGCGCTGTAGATATCGCTACCAGCCATCAAACATCAGTGCTGACTTCTATAAAGATGGGATACTCCTCCAGACCTTCACCACAGGAGAGATGACCATCCCTGCAGTCTCAAAGTCACATGAAGGCCTCTATAAGTGCAGGAACCCAGAGAGAGGAGAGTCACCAGAGAGCTGGATCATGATCAGAGGTTGTATAAAGCTTAATTTTATTGTTATTATATTTCATACTGATATTCAAGTGTCCGCCAAGTTAATTATTTCTGTATAAGTTCACACTTTGAAGGCCGTCATCCTGCTTATCACCCCATTAAAACTTATGCATGTAAAGAATAGACATCAATTTCAAACTTTTAAGCGCTATTTGGACAACGTCCGTGACGATATTGACACCATTCAATTACGATTTAAACTGATGTTACTGATGGTCTCTCTCTCTCTTTATTCACACAGGTCTGCCTGAATCAGAACAGAAGCAAAGTACTGTTTAACCTCATATTCATCATATATTCTGTTTGTTTTTGTCCCTCCACACATTCATATCAGCATACACACACCCTGGTGACTGTTATGTCTTTGTTAGATTCTGGTTTCCTCATCGTGATCTTAGTAGGAATAGTAGTTGGACTTCTCTGCTGTTTAATCTTCTGGCTCCATCGTTGTGGGTATCTCACAGGTGAAACATACCATCCACATTAGTTGCATCAACACTCAACATGATGGCAAATGTTTATGATCCATAATGATGCTGTTTATGTTTGGTTGCAGGCCCATGTTTGATTTCCAGAATATCGTAAGTAACAGTTTGCCAGAATCAAGTTTCATCAGCATCAGACATACAGTATTACTTTGTCAGCTCATGACAGATCTCTGTGTCTGTCTAGAGACCAGCAACAGCATAGGACCAATCAGATCCCTGACCGGAATCAGAGTTCAGACCAGGCCCAAAAGACCAATCAGAGTTTGGACCAGGACCAGAGTCAGTCTGCAGGATATGAGGAGGCTCAGTCAGAGTATATGCCACTGCAGAAGAGTAAGACTGACCTTCTTTATCCTTGTGTGGTGCATGTGTTACACTGGCTACAGGAATGCATGGGTTGGATTTGATATTCCGGTAACACTTTGCGGTAAGGGTACATGAATTATCATGAATTCATGCATGATTTCATTCATGATTCATTCGAGATTAATGCATTACTTCATCTCTGAATTTCTAATGACTCATCAGGTATTAGCATGAATTCATTGTTTATCATTAATGACCTCCTGCTGAAATAGCAGATGATCTTAAGCATTAATTACTCTGGGTACATCATCACGAGTCATGACTAATTACACATGATCATGATGTTTTTGTTCAAAAGAATTTGATAATTTGATATAATAAAAGTACTTATTTAGCCTACTTTGGCCTAGTCATATGCCATACGTCAACTAAATTTTACCAATTTAACCATGTCAACACTTTAGTTGAGGGGGCACAAACATGATGAATTCATCATGATCATGCTAATAATCATGACTCATGCTAATTAATCATGACTCATGATGATGTACCCAGAGTAACTAATACTTAAGATCATGTGCTATTTCAGCAGGAGGTCATTAATGACAAACAATGAATTCATGTTAATTCCTGATAACTCATCAGACTTTCAGAGATGAAGTAATGCATGAATCATGAATGAAATCATGCATGAATTCATGATAATTCATGTACCCTTACCGCGAAGTGTTACCGATATTCCTTGAAAGAAAAATCATGGCAAACTGAAAGTATGAAACTAATGTCTGCCAGGGTGAAATTTTAATAGAAGTATTAGTGTAAAAATCAATGGATCTTAATGATATCCTGTTCAACCCTTTGATTCCAATAGGATGTACAGATGTCTACGACACTCTCTCACCACTGTATATGCCTCTGCAGAAAGGTGTGTGCTTTTTCTGAAACCTCAGATCAAATTCATTGAATCACTTGCACAGTACACGGTATTTGATTTTTTTTTCTCATGTGTGATAGGTACTACAGATGTCTATGAAACAATTAGACCATCCATGGATCCTCAAGAAGGTAGAATTTTTTTTTATCAATGCATCTAATATTACATGAACAGTAGACATGAAGGAATGGAATAATTGTACTTCATACTATTATTCCATAGCCTGGCGAATGCCAAACTAAAATCACAAGTGATATTTAGTCTGGGGACCTACCTATTCCATTTCTTGTAGCGGAAGCATCGTTTACGATCGTCCAAAGCCGTTTATTGGGCGCTACGAATGTCTATCATAGCATCTGTACATACCTCAGAGCCAATACCAGAGCCACCATGTGACGTAAAATGCAATCGAGGGCCGTACAAATCCCTTTTTGTTCTGCGATTGGATACCGAAAGTATGCGAGAAAAACGGCCATGGTCACCATGCTGCTTTGCAGAGTGGAATGAAATAAGCGCGCAAAGGAGCATGGGAACTCCCAGGCTAATTATTCCAAGGTTTACTTAAGGGACTGTCAAAACCTTGTGACATGGTGCCACATTACGACCATTATGTCATTATGAAACCAAGGGCCTGACATCTTGCCTCTGACAAAGGTTATACTTTTGCAGAGGCCATTATTATGGTATACAAAAATAACTGACCTGTGAGCATTTAGAAGGTCCATTCAAAGTCAATGAAATGTCCTGTAGCATATAAACAAGGCATATAATAAATATATAAAATACAATTTGATCTACTCCATGAAGACTATCCTCCTAATGTCAGTCTTTCCTCTCCAGATGATGAGGATGGATATGATGATGTGGTTGTCACAGAGATCAAATGAAAGATGTGTTTCTTGCTGGAAACTTTCAGAAGAATTACCAAAGACACAAGAACACAACTTGCTATAAATTGTATATTTTATGTATGTGTCATATAACATTATTTTAGGAATATTCATATTTAAAGTAATTCAAATATTCTTTTTGTTTGTGCTTTAATATATAAATATTTAATATGTGCTTTAATGAAGTCTTTAATGACAGCTATTGTCAATGACATGCCACCTCATGTCCCGTTGTATGGAAGTCATTTTGTTATGTTTAAAATAAAGATAAACATTCGTCTTGTGTTGGTGAGCTAAAATATGACCTCTGTATGTTATATCACACAATGATTAGATATCAGTGTCAAGTGTGTATTTACGAAGGGCATAGTTCTTGCACAAGGTCACTGAAGGTGCTTCACATCAGACATTCATGCAAACATAAAAAGTTTCAACAGTGAAGTACAATTGATGAAATAAACTAAATCAGAAGAAAACATGTAGGTAAACATGTACAGGGCCATTTGAGGGAAGACAAAAATATGGTAAGGGCTGGCTGTATGCACATCACCATAGTTGGACATGTATATCACAGAACTGGTTAAAAAAGGAAGTGGCTGGCCAATCTGATGATTTGACATGTTATGTGTAAACAGAGCACATGCTAAAACTAAGGACCAACGCCCCAGAGACGCACAATAAATGTGAATGAACCAAAATTCTCTTTCCATGTCTGTGTTGTTACCGTAATTTCCCGACTATTAGCCGCGGCTTATACATTGATTTTGCAAAATTTCTTCCGCTATGAGGTTAAAACAGGGGGGCAGTTAATATGGTGTTAATATGGTTTTGTTTTTTTAACTTGCATAAAACACTGTCCTGCGGCTTATACACAATGCGGCTTATATGCGGGAAATTACTGTACTAAAGTGGGTGCAAACTCATCCTAAAATACAGTACTAACACTAAGAATAGCCTCCAGAGACTGATTTAGAGACAGAGATTATGGCCTCTCTTTGTCTCTGTGGTTGCACAGGTGTGTCGCCCAGGTATTGGACCTGTCCATGGTTCTAAATTGTTTTGTACCTGCATTCAATCCAATTTTAGTTTGGCTACTCAGGTGCTTTAAACTGTGCATTAGGAATTGGTCCTTATCTCCCACCATAACATAAGTTTCACCATGGTCCATGAAATCATTGGACTTGGCCATTGTGGACAGTGAAAGTTTCACTGTCCACAATGGCCACCAAGTCCAAAGTCAAGGTGAATGTAAAATAATGTACTGGAAACCATTGAACTTGATGGCCATTGTGGACCGTGAAAAATGGGTAACACTTTACTTTACAGGGTTGGGTATGAAGGTTGAGTCATGTCTTATGAAACAGTCATGAATGCTTTGTGAGCATTTTATGAAAGCTGCTATGAATGTGTTATGTACTCACCCGTCAAATAAAGTGTTACCGAAAAATGGAGCACAGCGTTAGTTCAGGCAGGTCACGGAGTCTCGCTAGCTTCCCTGGTTGGCCCCGCAGACTGCCAATCAAACTGCTCAGCTGATTGCCAGCTGAGTGCCAGCCGGCCAAGCCCCCGCTTTCATTGGCGGAGATAATTTGGAGCGCTTACTTAAACTGCCTTTGCCATTCTGCTGCCATCTGCTTTTCCTGCAACTTTGCCACCCACCTCCTCCCCGTAACCCCCTCATACTTCTGACTTATCAATGTCTGTCATTGATGTTTGTTCGGTTCTGTATCCCAGTGGGGGGTTTATTGCTGGGCGATTCTCCAACTATGGTGCATTTCTTGTCCCTGGCAGATATTTTAAAAACCAAAAAATATTTTTACAATTTTTTTTTCTCACACTTACTACTCATTGAGGGGAACTTGGACAAAAATAATCATGGTCCAACTATGATGTTTTCTATAAAATGGGAGGCATTTTATATGTATTTTTAGGCGTTTTGCCTCTGTCCCTAGGCCAGACTTTGGGTCTTTGACCTTGTTTCACTTTAAAGTTAATGATGAAATAATGTCAAATTCATGCTTAACATGTTCACTACTATCTATTTCAATGAAATATATCATTTTAAAAAACATTTGTTCTCAATTTGTCATATTTTTCAAATATTGAATGCTTGTCCCTTGGGTTTACCGTCATTTCCATCACCCTGTATGAAATACATCCCCAGGCTTATTCCTTTAGATTTGTTTACTCAGTAACCATAGCAATAGAAACTCCTAAGGGAACTACATGACTGGGTGAGAGAGTGCTCCCCAACAGGGGATAATAAAAAGAAGATATTTGAAGGTAAATATGAACTAAAATCAGTGGACACTTTTTGTGCGTCATTTCCAAACTCCTCATATCTGATGAGAAAAAAAAAAACCTAAAGTTTATTAGTTGCAATTAGTGATCATCTAATGCTAATTCCAAAACCAAAGCTAGTAGGCTAAGCAGCCCTGAGATTTTGGAGGAAAAGTGAAAAAATGTCATTTCCGCAACCGTCATTTCCACTACCGCATCCACGGTTTATATTAATATAATTCTATATTATTCATGAAAAATCTATATTATTCATGAAAAATCATTGGAGCCAACTTCATGCCAGGTATCTAGCAGTATGTAAACAAAATATACCAATAATATTTTAATTAAAAAATGTTTCATTCTCTGAAAATGTCCAGGTCAAAATGCACCATAGTTGGAGAATCACCCTGCTGCTCTCCCTGCCTTGGGCTTTCCGTGTTTGAACATGGAAGGGCAGGGGGCCCCCAGAACAGAGCATACCGCCAAATTATGTATTTCATGCAATAGTAATAAAAATCTATTTCTTGACAAAGTGGTCCTGACTGAACCAAGCTAATAGTGTAAAATAATGGCTGACCACAAGATGCATGACCGATGCAAAGAGAAAGAGGAATGTGGTCAAAGAAACTGTTAAAGATGGCCATAGGCTATTTGTAAAATGTGCTTCAAACAACCAATGTGTGAAATTTGTCAGCAACAACCAAAAGCAATGTGAGAAATGTGAAAAGACAACACTTTAAAGTGTAAGGGTCATGACTTGTGTGGATTGTGAAAATTGTATAATGTGGACATGTGTGGGTGAAAAATTTAAAGAATACACACATGGCAAAGTAGTCAGTCGATTGACCTACAATGATGATAAGAAGAAAAAGAAGAAGAAGAAGAAGAAGAAGAAATTTGAATATACTGTATATCTTCTTAAATAATAATATATTATATAGGAATATTATGCCTTTTTATTCATGTCATCGAAGAGCACGTGTCCATCTATTTTGTGTAGCTAACAAACACAGTCACCTAGTTTTTCCATATACTGAAGAACGAGCCTCGTGGTCAGAATGTAAAGAGTCAATAATCAGGACAGGAGGCCGCACTATGCATACACCTTTTATTCACACAGACGCTGGGCCGGCACTCTTAAAATAACAAAAAGGCTTTTGGGTGAAGCCTGCACAACCTAGTGGTGAGTTATGCAAAAGTGCCAGGCTGAATAAAGTAAACCACTAAAATGAATTAAAGTTGGGGGCCCCTTTCAATCCGGGGCCCCAGGCAATTGCCTGCTTTACCTGCCCTGTTGAGATGGCCCTGGAAACCATTACCAATGAATCTACAGTATATAAACCAGGGGTGGCCAACCCGCGGCTCGGGAGCCGCATGCGGTTCTTTGCCCGGAGTCATGCGGCTCTTACATTCATGTCCAAGTTTGTGCTTGTGTGTGTGTGTGTGTGTTTATGTGCGTGTTTGCTTCCCTTACGTTTAATACAACAATTAATTTTGTTTCTCTCTGTGTGTGTGTGTGTGTGTGTGTGTGTGTGTGTGTGTGTGTGTGTGTGTGTGTGTGTGTGTGTGTGTGTGTGTGTGTGTGAGGAAGAGATGGTTGGGGGGGGTGCCCTTGTCTATGATGTTGCTGGCCTGTGGGATTACTATTGTAGGGGGGTACATTTCTGTTATCATGTTGGTGTTTGACTTTTACAATTCATCTCGCTAGCAGAGGTTTGTGTGTGTGTGTGTGTGTGTGTGTGTGTGTGTGTGTGTATGTATGTGTGTGTGTGTGTGTGTCAGAAGGATGGGTAATGTAGTAGTAGTAGTAGTAGTAACATGTTCATGTGCCTGTGTGCCGATGTGGCTCTTTGCTGTTACATAGTCAGATATGTGGCTCTTGGTTTCCGATTGGTTGGCCACCCCTGATATAAACTATAAAAAGTAAATATAAAAGACAGACAGAAAAGTAGAACTACTTCTTACATTTTAATGCTTTCTAAATAGCTCATTTATAATGTGTTTTATCTATGAAGACATACCAGATAAGAAAGCATTTGTGAGTACAAAATGTCTCTGAAAGATGAGTAAGTGGGGAACTTATTTCTTCATAGGAAGGGCTGGTGAGGCCAATATAGTCCAGTTGTCCTGGTTAGTGCTTGGCACCTAAGTGTATACATGTTGTTAGAATTTATAGATGATAAAATTTCTCCTATCATTACCAAGCAAGTGCTAACATCTTTTGTTGCCACAGTTCCTGTAAACACACATATGAAGTAGCATTGACACCAGTAAACCACAGACCTCATAGTGATGCAGTTAGCGTGTCCAGTAGAGACAATCAGACCTCAATGACCCCATTAGTTTTCTTCTTTAGACAGCGCTCAGCACTTGT